>LGRX02029624.1:0-87922 GCA_001247695.2 Cymbomonas tetramitiformis
CAAAGAAGCCTCCAGCACATCGCGGGAAAGCCTGGCATCCGATCAACCAAAGAAGCCCCGTGGAAACCTGGCTGATCCCCAACAAGGCGCCAAGGGGACAGCAACTCAACTATCAAGGCATGTAAGATAAGCAAAGCATGCGGAGTGACCAAATAGAGGACAACACACCGCAACTGCGATACATATGAAATGATGTAATCCATGCTCTAATGCTTTGCATGGAGCGGATGAGCTGATCCAGATCGTGGAGCGGATGCGAGTGGAAGGGCGTCGTCCCCACCGTCACCAGTTGTCACCAGTTGAGGAGGCTGATTGAGATGTGACGCACATGCTAGTGGCAAACACACAGTTGGGGAGGTTGCCGAGCGCCAAAGATATTTGGGAAACAGTCTGAGGAGGCAGACGTCTCCTCCGACATCACCCGCCATACCAACAACATCCCCCCACCTCCAAATCAAGATAGTGCATGACTGTCACTACTTGGGCTGTTCAGCATGGCAACAAAAACTGACAAGGCGGATCCCATGCCAGCATTGAACTGTGGCGTCTTGACAAATAACGAAGTGTTCTTGTAACACAATTTCTCCGAAATTGCGATGCTCGAGACTGTCATCCAAAGTGGATATGCACAGCATGCATGAGACAATGTGCACCACATTAGGTGTTCGGCTTGCAGCATCGAGAACGAATCGGCATGATGGCCCAGATGTGAGCGCTGGATCCATTGTGTTCAGTGCACAATGGGGCCGTCCGATGCTTGCACTTTAGAACTTAAACTTACATACGCCGGCTATGAGGTGACAAAACAAGCTTTGCTTCACCTGAGCTGAAACTGGCTCTCTCCGGTCGGTGAGAGACACCGTTCTCTTAGGGTCGTCGACCTGCTATCCCATGCCTCCCGCCTGAGCTAAGGGCGGTTCGAGCATGTTGAAGACGGAAATAAGAACAACACACAGGAGTCGCATGACCTGCCTCACAGCTGTCAGCTTCCAGATGGCGCCCCGAGAGCAGGCATCGCCGTCCTAGGGGTGTAGGAGAAGCCATTTTCACATTTGACGCAGATGGAGCACAAAGCTGACAGCATCCATGAACACCTGGAAATTATTGATTGACAACATAGATAGGTACATAGATACATAGGTTCCATACATGGAGTGCCTCGTGTATATATAAGCAAGCATGTATGTATGTATGTATGTATGTATGTATGCTTATTCTTGCGACTCCTTTGGCACCCCGTAGCCACAGAAGACTGCACTATGCACCCACGCCGGGGATCAAAGGATTCAGCACACACTTCGGGACACTCATCCGTATTCTCCGGAGCTCACTAGTGAAGAATGGGACCCCCTAAGCCTCGCTGAGCCACCCGAGCCCCTCTGCATCTGCACCGCCAGCGCACTGCCACCTTGTGCCTGAAGCCGGTTCATCCCTGCCCCCCGAGCTGCGCGAGCCATATCTCCACCACCAAGCCCACGCGCAAGACCACCCCTCTGCTCCCTGAGCCTCACTGGGCCACCTGAGCCCCTCTGCGGCTGTCCTGCCGGCGCACTGCTGCTGTGTCTCTGGAGCCGGCTCACCTCCGCCAATCGAGCCACCCCTCCACCACCAAGCCCACACCCCACATCACCCCGCTGCCCCCTACAGCCTGGTCCCAAGAGAGCTTGCCCACCCACGCCACGGCCAGAATGCCCAAGCGCTGTCCCAAGGGGCTGAGAATGATAAACTGGGTTGCCCTCATCCAAACTTGCGCATCCGCCATCGACTTGCGCTTGTAGCCCTCTACCCCCAGCACCAACTCCCCGTGACTGGAGCCCTTGCGCCGATTGCCTTGCGAGGTGGCCGCGAACTTGAGCAATGCGCTCCACACTTGCGCTGTAACTGTCACGCCGCACTGTTCCTACTTGGGGTCCCATTCCCACAGTTGCCTGTGTGTCCCAAGCCCTCATATGTATGTATGTATGTATGTATGTATGTATGTGTGTGTGTGTGTATATGTATGTATGTATGTATGTATGTATGTATGTATGTATGTATGTATGTATGTATGTATGTATGTATGTATGTATGTGTGTGTGTATAATTATGTATAGGTTGCTTTCTTGCACGATAGCATTTATTCACCGAGTGCTGGGAGGCGCTGCAACCAAAACGGAACCGCATCAGCGTGCAATTCAGGGGAGTATCGTGACAGGATATCGCATGTCAAACAAAACGCAACGTGGGCCCAAGTCGTATTGCTGAAGTGCGTGCGAAAAAAGCATCCCGAAAGGAAAATCGAAGAAAAATCGAAAATCGAAAATGATGGAAGGAAAATCGCTGCACGCGCAGATACAACCGCATAAGCGGCACTGACACTGCGTTACACAACCACAAACGCGCGCGCAGGCACACGCAAACAGTCGAACGGGATCGCCGTATGCAAGAGATCCCGATACACCTGTTTTGCGAACAGAACTCAGTTGCGCCTCCAAACCGGGACGAGATGTAGAGCTTTATCCGAGCAGAGCCGCACCTCTTTGGTCGATGGATGTACCTTTGTACCGGACACAGAGGTTGCACACCGCGCGGGCACGGTAAACTCCCGGGAAACTCCGCCTTTGCTCATCTTGGCGTTGTCGAGGGAGGGATCCGCGGTATCGGGCAAGGAGGTCGCACTTGAGGTTGACGGGGCTGTATCACCTCCAGTGATGGTTGAGCTTTTACGCGCTTGTGTTTCTTTATCGGGTATTCGAGTTTTAGGGAGCCTTCTGCCATACGTTTTCTGAAAGGGTTGCCCGATCAGCCCCCTTGTCCTTCACTCAAGGGACGAGGAGGCCGGCGAGAGTCAGCCTCGCTAGGTGCGCGGATATTTGTGGGAATTTCACGGGGCTTCCCATGGTTCGTTCTAGCACAGGAACAATTCAAGTAACTTAGGTGACGTTAGCAGCGTCCTCAAAGGGGGGTACACGGAATCATACCTCCACTAGGCGGAGCCCCTGTATCGAGGGCGCAGGTGGACTACTAGAGTTGACAGCCACAAGAGCGAGCCCCGCTCGAGCACTGCAAGGCACGTGTGAGTTAGAAAGAGCAAGTGTACCCCCAGAGCAAACGACGCCTCGCAATGCTGAACTGGTCGGAAGTTGCAGTTGCTCACATATAGACGGAACAGGCAGGTGCATAATGTGATGTGCTTGATCGCATGATGGGCTATCATACACAGAATGGCTCTCGTGGGCGTTTCCAACTCGAAGAAGATAAGTACCCACTTCGACAACGATGTTCGGTACGCGAAATACATTAGACTGACTGATATTTACCTGTTTGTCAACGAGCTGAATACTGTCGCTTGTAGGATGAGACCGAAGTGTATAGGTAGCAAGAAAGAACGTGTGTACCCGTAACGGATAGTCGTGGCTCTCCACTTTGAAGTAGACAACGTATATTTCATTTAGATATGGTGACGAGAATACGATTCTTGCAGAGTGTGGGCTCGCCGTACTTCGGAAAGAACTCAAGTGGACTAACATCAGCTTTGGTATTTTAAGCTCACCCTCGCCTGCATGCGATGGCCATTGTGTCAAGCTATGAGATTTACTGCACTCTTTCGACTTTTTAAACGAGATGAGATTTGTTATGCGCAATGTTGGTATCCTTATGCGGCATGCGATGTTATATCTATATTAATAATAAGAAAACTGTTCAAATTTGAAGTTTTCTTCTTACCTACCAGGTACCTAGGCGTAGGGTCTCTCACTCTCTCTCGTCTTGCTGAGACGCCATCTTCGATCTTGCGCTAGACGTGTCACGCGACGGTGTCCACAGTACAGTAGACGTAACTTAAGACTAATGTAGAGGGCGGCAGCCGAGCGGCATGAACCTTCATCTGGACGGACGGAGGGGTAGGGGGAGTAGTTGGTGACACGTACTACGTACCAACTACAGTATATATAATGATACTATCAGCGCCACTTCAAGAGGGCTAGCCCTACGCTGGCGTAGGGTACTGGTTCGAACCCGGAAGCCACAAAAAAATGCCCCCCAAAAATGCCCCCCCAAAGCCCAAAAAACAAATGCCCCTGTCCAGCTGTTCTTTTTTAGATCATATTTCCCATTTCAATTTCTTAGGATTGCCGTTCTCTTAGAGAGACCTCATAGCTTCGCGGCTTGCCTTGCTTGGTCGCTTATTCAATAGCTATCCAGTGACAGTGTCGTCTCGGTGACTATCGTCTAGCGAAAAGGTCGAATTGTGGAAAGTGACCGGGCTTTCGCAGCAAGGCATCGACGCCATGCCGGCGTTGCACGGCTATCGTATAGTTCCCCGCACATCAGACCACATTTTGTCGCGCCAAGCAGTGACGCTTGTCGTTGTGGCTTTGCCGTTGCTGAAATCTGTATAGGCAACCCTGACTGGGAGTCCCGGTGCAGGCCCCTATGACAGACTCCTAGGACCAACACAGGACTGCTGAATGATTTGTAGGTTCGTGCTGTGACACACGTTGTGTCACAGGTAGGCTAGACTCCGAGACCGTCCGAGACCGTTCCGGGTATATCTAGCTTAGGGTTTATTTATCTTATACAGTTTATCCACACTGAGTACGGGACTATCTGATATCTGGTGTACTAGGATATTCCGGTAGGTCGTGGCCCCATCCACGCTTTTATTCCACTTGCTATCTTGGCCATGATTGGCTAAGCAGCCGCTTGAAGAGGTGGTGCGCACTTGCGCGTTTGGGTGCGACTAGGATTTGGGACATGGCTTTACGGTAGACGTCTTTTTTGCGGCTGCGAGTCATGGGCACTGCGCGTTGCTATTGCTCGGTTTTGGCAATGTTCATTTACGTTATCTTACCTGCCCTGATCCCGCTGGTTTACGTACTTTGGGCTGGTGCTCCGGACACCTTTGACCACGACGACATCTGCAGGTGCCCCACGCTCGTTTCGCCTCTCCGCACGTTCTGCCGTTACGCCTGCCCTCCATTTCCGCCACAACACCCAAACGTGCAGCCGCGCATCATCTTTTCTCTGGCTTTCAAGAGTATGGCAGCATCTACACGAGCTCGCAAACGCCTGTTGAGGGACTCCGACTTGGACGCCTCAATACGGCTTTTGGATGCGGTTCGGGACACTCCGACCGCTAGCTACCTGTGGTGCCCCCTGTTGCTTCCGGCAACACCGACGTTGTTGTTGCGTTGCGGAAGCACCGCTGGTCGACCAACATGCCACGGTTGACGCGGTGTACATACAAGGGGCGCTTGCATCGGGCTTGGGCCAAGGGTATCCGCGAGGATATCCTTGGTTCCAAGAAACATCATTATCGTGGTACTGACGACGCCGACCGCCTCTCCGAGTTGGTGGTGCAGCTTCGGACCGATTTTCAGTCCGCTGGGCTGGACTTGGTCCCCTTTGACCTCGACGACCCCACCTCTCTGGTTATCGAGAAGGTTAATGGTCTCCTCTATGACGTCTTGGCCCTCGTCGTGGAGCGGAACTCTGTGGCTGACACCTGGCTTCGGGGTACGGACTCTTCGGCTGACCGAGATGGACGTCGGGCTCTCGTCGACATCATCAAGGGGAGCGTGCCGGCAGCCCTACGCGAGCGAGAGCCACCAGCAAGAGCACGCGGCTCTTCGTTATCCCGCAGGCGTTGAGCCGCAGCCGATCTTGGCTCGTGAGCAACGTCTGGTGCGGGATAACCGCGCTCCTGACTGGCGGCCTACCGACGAGACCCGCAAGCTCTCGCTGTACAACCGCCTCGACCCGGTCTTCTACGCGGCGGTGAAGGTGCGTTATCCGCTTGCGGGTGACCTCAGCGGAGTCACTCTCCGCTCGCTTCAGGCTCTCGTCGTGGCCATCTTCCAGGCATGGGCACAGTCGGACGATGGGGCGGCAGCACGTGAGAAGCAGGTGCTGGGGACGGACGGTAAGCCCTCCGCTCTGGTCACGTCGTCGGAGTACACGGTGCTCCTCGAGGAGATTGCGGCCTTGAAGGCCTTGGTGCGTGGTGGCCGTGCGGGCGGGGGACAGCAGCCGCAGCCGCAGCATCGGGGGAAGCAGCATCCGAAGGGGTTTCGTGTAGGCAACCCCCCCGCGGTCGGCTTCGAACGCGACAGCATGAAGGTGAAGTCGCTGTGCCACCGCTGCCGCAAGGCCGGTAAAGGTGAGGTGTATCACCCGTACCGCGACTGCCCGCTTGGCGGTCGTCAACACTCGCCAGCCACGGCCGCGGCTTTCTGCATTCCCATTGAGCAGGAGGACGCGGAGGGCCTGCACGCATGGCGCTCGTGCAGGTCTTCCAGGACGCGGCAGACATTGGACCGGAGGCATTCTCGCATGCGGCGTTGGCGTATGGTCCGCCCGCGGTGCTCTCCACGGACGGCGTCGGTGGGATCGACGTGGCGGCCTACGGTTTCTCCGTGCCGCCTCCGCCTTCTGGCGGGACCGACGACGAGGACATCTTGCGGCGGCTTGATGCCCTCACCTCCGAGGTTCAGGCCGCCCAAGAAAAGGTACATTTTACCCACGCATCTTTCATTCCTGGGAGCGGAGCGGAGGGGCATGCATCGGCTCTGGTGTGTGGCCCTGCCGCTGCGGCAGGGATCACACCGGAGGGGCAGGTTCCGGCAGGTGGCGCGGTGGCATCGGCGTCCGCCGTGCCGGCCCCTGCTATGCCTGTTTCGCAGGTGGAGGATGTGGAGCCCGCGCCAACTCAATCGGCGCGGGTGACCACCACGGAGGCGACGTGCGGTGAGTTCGGAGGCTTCGTGCAGACGGTTAATCACGCCGCCGTCCACCCGTCTGACCTGACAGGCTATGACACGGACGACTACGAGGATTTCGCGGACGGTACTTTCGCGGTGAAGCCGCGGGCTCCGGCCGGTGCTGTCGGGTGCGGTGTGCCGCCTTTCGGCTTTGGCAAGCCGGCGATCGGAGCTCTCGCGGTGCTTTCCCTCTTCTGCATTTCTTTTGCAGGTGTAGCTGTTTCGACTTCCACGGCTTTTGTTGTGTCAGCTTATGCATCGGCTACGGAGATGCCTTCGCCTGGTGGTGATCTCGATTGGGAGACTCCGTCATTTTACTTTACGAATGATTTTGTTGATTCGGTGAACCCGGCTCAGGGTTTCTTGTTGGCTCACGATGTGCCACCGCTTCAGCCGCCCGAGCCTCCTGACACTGTGAGTCTGCTAGCCTTTCAGGATTTGTCTCAGGCAGATTTGGGAATTGGCATGGCCTACTACTACTACGGCATGGCCTTACATGAGAGCGGTCCTCTCGATTTGGAGCACTACTATGGAGCTGGTTTCTTTACATCCTACTATGGTATGGACCTCCGAGAGGCCACCGCTGACTACTACGATGCCGTCGATTGACTTCTTGTTCACTCTGGATGCACACCGACATGGTGGTGTGCGGAACTCCGGTGACTTCAACAATTTTCCTGGTTTATGGCTTTACTTTGACACCTTTGAAATCTTCAATTTGACTTGCTGACACAGAGCCTTTCAGTAGTTTAGCGGGACCTTCATTGCTCGTATGTTTCTGCTCTTGTGCTAGCTAGAGGGTTCTAATTTGTGTATCAGAATTGCACAGTTAGATTAGCAGTTAGGCCTTGTCACCCTGGCTCCTGCCCTAACAGCTTTACATTTTCTGGCTCTCCTAGTCAGTCACCACCCACAGTGCTGGGGTGGTGTGCTGAAATCTGTATAGGCAGCCCTGACCGGGAGTCCCGGTGCAGGCCCCTATGACAGACTCCTAGGACCAACACTGGAGTGCTGACTGATTTGTAGGTTCGTGCTGTGACACACGCCGTGTCACAGGTAGGCTAGACTCCGAGACCGTCCGAGACCGTTCCGGGTATATCTAGCTTAGGGTGTATTTATCTTATACAGTTTATCCACACTGAGTACGGGACTATCTGATATCTGGTGTACTAGGATATTCCGGTAGCCGTTGCAAATCACTGGCAGTGGACAGATTCATCCGTGAGGCTTGTGTAAGGCTGCAACGTTATTAACGGATACTGCCACCCAACTTAGGTAGACGGGAAGCTTGTCAGATCTTGGGTACTTGAAGCTTAGTGCACCCCGCACCGCCCAATCGCGCTCTGCACCCAAAGGCTTTGTTGCTCCTATCGGGCAAAGGGAGTGCACCCCTGTCCGTTGGCGTCGTTTTACCTGGCCATTGGCGTGCCCTCGCGCTGAACGGCGGAAAGTTCCTCGGCGGGGAAGTCATACCCCACATTTGCAAAATGGTCAAGTGAATGAATTTGAGAGTTTGTTGTTTGTTGGTCGGGCGCTACTCTTTGACGAGTACACGTGTTATGCACCATGACGGATCCCCCAGTAGAAGCCAAGACGGCGCGCGCTATTCTGGGAGTAGGGCAAGTGCGTGTGGGCTACAGAATATGTAGCGCTGAGCTCCAAGGCAAAGGATTGTGGTGGCTGGGATATCAGGACAACTTGTTGTGCATAATAAACCACGCACCAGAGCCAACGCGCCTACGAACGTGAGCCTTCCATCACCCTGCTAGGTGCGCTACTTTGAGTCGCTTGGGAGCGCATCATCTCTGAGACTGAGCGCTTATGTGCGACGACTTCTTGCAATTAAGGGTAGTCCGCTGCTTTGAGGCGCGCCGCTTTGAGACGCGCTGCTTTGAGGCGCGCCGCTTTGAGGCACAGTCACCTTGGACGTGAAAAAATGTGCGGCTTTTGGACCGTGCGTGGCGCCGGGACGCCATGCATAGGAGGTCAGGCAATTAAGTATTGTGTCATAATAGAATTGTAAGCATGGTGCCTATCCAAAGGCCCTACAAAATAAGGATTATTCCAAGGGCTTGGACCGTCGGCTTTGAACCCCATAGGACCCGGTAGGACAGGTATGTGTTTGAGAGGCGTTGGCGTTAACACTGGGAATTCCAAGGGCTTGGACAGCAAATGTCCAGGTCCAAGCCCCGTCCAAGCCGCGGTCCAAGGGCTTGGACCTGGACATTTGCTATCCAAGCCCTTGGAACCCCCTTGGAATTTACATAAAATTCCAATCGGTTTCCAAGCCGTTGGACCGTCGGTTTGGAATACCGTAGGACCCGTCTGGACCGTCGGCTTGGAACCCCGTAGGACCTGTTATGATTGATGATTCCAATGGGGTTCCGGCGGCCTGGACGCGGCTTGGACCAAATAATAACGACATTCCAAACGGGTTCCAGCGGCTCGGCAACAGCTTGGAACGCATTAGGACCCGTTTGGACCGTCGGCTTGGAACCCCGTAGGACCTGTTATGATTGATGATTCCAATGGGGTTCCGGCGGCCTGGACGCGGCTTGGACCAAATAATAACGACATTCCAAACGGGTTCCAGCGGCTCGGCAACAGCTTGGAACGCATTAGGACCCGTTTGGACCGTCGGCTTGGAACCCCGTAGGACCTGTTATGATTGACGATTCCAATGAGGTTCCGGCGGCCTGGACGCGGCTTGGACCATATAATAACGACAATCCAAACGGGTTCCAGCGGCTTGGCCATAACTTGGAACGCGTTAGGACCCGTTTGGACCATCGGCTTGGAACCCGGTAGGACATATTATGATTAATGATTCCAAAGGGGTTCCGGCGGCCTGGACGCGGCTTGGACCATATAATGACGACATTCCAAACGGGTTCCAACCGTTTGGACTGCATTAGGAACCGTTTGGACGTCGGCTTGGAACTCAATGGGACCTTTTATAGTGGTTATTTATAAAAATGTTCCAGCCACCCGGAACTACGGTTCCAACCGTAAGGACCGGTATAGGTCCATCCGCATGGAACTATGGTTCCAATCTGTTTTTGTTCTATATACATACATACAGGTATCAAGGGCTTGGAACCATTGGTCCACGAGCTTGCTATTATGCATATGCAGTACAAAGGTGCTATTGATATGTATTGCTGTTTCAAATATTTACACAAAGAATCGTAAAGGTTCTCTATTGCTTGGTCTGGGCTCTAACAAGCTCTATAATCTGACAAAAATAGCAGTCATGCTGCCGAGTCCTCCTCATCGTCCTCATCCTCCCCATCATCTTCCCCATCATCTTCCCCATCTTCTTTACCCTCCTTTTCGTCGACGACCTCCTCACCCTTTTTCTCTTCCTCCTCTTTCTTTTGCTGCTTGCTGCTTCCTTCAGGAGCAGCAGCTTTCCTTTTCTTGCCGAAGTCGACGTTCTTATCGGTTTGCACCGTGCTGTTTCTTACATATTTTGTGGGGATCCTGCGGAGTACAGACGGCGGGAACGGTCAGTCCAAGGGCTTGGAACGGCCCGTCCAAACCTGGGACGGTGTGTTTTGCGTAAAACAACACATACGCGTAAGTAAAAAGAAAATAGTAAAACAATGGGTAGGGACTAACCAGACACCCTACAAATTATTGGCCCATTCATCCGTGTGGATTTGCATATGGACAGCGTATGGATATCGTAAGGACCCATATGGACAACCGTATGGACGGTCTGAGCAGATTTCTGGCGAAACCTTGATGCATATGTAAGAACCATACGGACGACGCGTAATTGTGGTGTCCATATGAAAATGTCCCATGGACATCGTAAGGATTTCATATGGACACCGTATGGACTACCATATGGACACCGTATGGACAGAAAACATGTCCACATGGTGTCCATACGCGTGGACAGAGGCACTAATCACCCGCACGACAGCGCAGGGACACCGTATGGAAACCCGTATGGATAACGTATGGACACCGTAACCGGACGTGCGGACAACGTATGGACAACCGTAAGGACATCGTATGGACAGCGCATGAAAATCGTAATCGCACGTGCGGACACCGTATATAATCCCGCAAGGACGGCGTATGGACGGCGTATGGACATCGTAAACGTGCGCGCGGACGGCATATGGACTCCCATAAGGACAACGTATGTACGTCGCATGGACATCATAACCAGACGTGCGGACAACGTATGGATAGCCGTAAGGACAGCGTATGGACATCATAATCGCACATGCGGACACCGTATGTAATCCCGTAAGGACAGCATATGGACGACGCATGGACATCGTAAACGCGCGTGCGGAGGGCATATGGACGCCCATAAAGAAAGCGTATGGACGACGCATGGACATCGTAACCGCACGTGCGGATACCGCAAGGACACCAAGTGGACAGTCGAATATAGATAGTCCAGACGTATGGACACGTGCGTCCGTACGTGTGGACGACGTCCTTATCCGGATGAACGTCGCTGTCCGTGCGGATGGAAACTTATTTACTTAGTATATTTTACATATCCACGCGTATGGACATCGGTGTCCGTACGTGTGGATAGCTTGTGATAATACTTATCCATGCGTATGGACGATTCCATCCACACGTATGAACAAGACGTCCGTACGTGTGAACACCGTATGGAAAGACGTAAGATTTGTCAGCACGACAGAGCAGGACACTGCAGGACATTCACGAATGGTACACGTATATACAAAATGTTTACAAAATATTGTGCTATTCTAGCCTAGCTTCTCGGCTTCTTTCCTGGCCTCTGGTCTTCTTTGGCAGGTGCAAGTGCATTCTTTTTCTTTTTAAATCTAAGAGGTGACTTTTTGGCAGCCTCGTTCTTGGAACCGCCCCCCTCCTTCTTCTCCTCCTCCTCCTCCTCCTTCTTCTCCTCCTCGACCGCCTCCTCATCGTCCACAGCCTCTCCTTCCTCTCCTTCATTAGCAGCGACAGCCTCATCCTCGACAGCCTCAACATCCGTCTCATCATCATCATCCTCATCATCGTCCGCGTTACCCTTTTCCTCCTCAACATCCGCATCGTGCATCTCTTCCTTCTGACACCCCCGCACGTCCTGAAACCAGTGACGGCTCGTTCCTCTCGTATGACACTGCAAGTGAATGCAACCTAAGTAAGTGCATTAAGAGCAAAGACAACAAATGACAAGCTAAATGCAACTAGAACAATACAAGCAAACACACCGTGACGGGGGGATATTCACGGTCCCGTTCCGATACCTCAGCAGGCTCCAACTTCAGGCCGGCCAGTTTTCTCCCTGTCATCCTCTCGGGATACAGCTTGTCCGTGTTGGCGTGCCTCAAGTAGGCCTTGTGTATCCTGCGTACATAAACCACTTGTTAGACGGCGTCCTTACATATGTACACCGCCTTCCACCCGTATGGACGGCACAATAAATGGTGTCCACGCGTATGGACAGCAAAACAACACCACGCACACATATACACATGGACGTTCGCGTAAGTGCAAAAGGTGAAAATGTGAACGTTGCAGGGGAAGGCAGGGAGGGAGGGAGGACTTGCCAGATAACATTTTTTTTACTATAACTGACTGGAGGTTGTGCTCCAGCCTCTCTATCGTTTTGGCAGCCGACCCGATGCGGAGTTGCTCGGCACTCACGAGCTCATCCACCATGGACATGTGGTGGGATAACATCCTCTCCACGGGGTAAAAGTCCCCCTTCTCTGGGAGGTGCACCACAAACTCCACGTACAGCTCGTAGGTATCGCTGGGCAAAAGCATCGGCTTCTCGTTTAAGGATTTCCCCGGCCCGATGGCGGCGACGGTTGCCCGACCGATGACGAGGTTGGAAAGGCCAGTTTTGGTGGCCTTGCCGGTGTCGTAACCGTCACCGATACGACCCACGTCCGCCTGGGGGGTGGCAAACACGTCAACCTGGTCCCCGACAGCCAAAGGGCCCTCCAGGTTGGGGGAGTGCTCGTCTGCCTGCGGCGCCGACCCTTCGGAGACCGTCTGTTGGGGCGCTTCCACCTGGACACCGTGGGGACGACGTATGGACTAAGTCGTTCGTACGGGCGACACACGCGTGGAAACATATAAGAAAAACAGTTAAGAACTGGCGCTCACTAGCCAAAACGTACACCCCTGTGGACAACGTGCAAACTACGTGGTTCATAAGCGTGGAAACAATCAAGCGGCACAAGTTGAAAAAGGGTTCACATAACCACGCGCCTGGACACCGTTGGACAGCGAGTGGACACCGCAGTTTACAGGCGGAAGAGCACAAAAGTTACCTTCGGTTTCTTTTCAGGGGCTTCAGGGGCTTGGGCACCAAGCGCTTTGAAGATCTCAAAGTGCTTGCCTTCGGTGAGTGGGTTCCCAGCAGCCACTGCCAGAGCCACCCGCAGGCACGCATCTGTCTCCTCCGGGGTCGGCATATCCCTGTGCCCGTACACCTTGTACCCGGCCGCTGGACCCTTGTACCGGATGTGAAACCCGTCGGGGAAGTCCTGGGTGACCTTAAATTTCCAGCGACCGGGCCCATCCGAGTTATTTTTTAAATAACTCAACCGGTTGGTGACGTATGTTTTGACCATGCGCAGGGGCACCTGCGGGTGTCGGGACTGGATATGCTTGGATATCTTGTTGTGCACGGCCACCCCGATGACGGCGACCGTCCCAGGGGGCAGCTTGCCTGTTCCATGCCAGTCGTCGATTATCTCCCGGGCGTCTTCCTTCATGTCGTTAAAAACTTGGGCGCCCGGGTCCAACACCAACCGCTCTGTATTTGCGGCCTGCGCAGCCTCTGCAGGTTTGGCTGCACCCCCCGCCCCGGCAGCCCCTGCAAACATCAGCATTTGCTGCTGCATGCTCTGCATTTGCTGCATCATTTGCTGCATCGCGGAGTTTGACCCGGTCGCCTCGACCAAGTTGGTTTGGCGACGGGTCGGTGTCGTGGAAGTGGGGGCGGGGGGTGGTGATTTTGGTTTCTGTGTGCGTTGTCTTCCGGGCTGAACTCGCAATCTGGTCATGTTGGGAACTTACGAAACAAAAAAGCGAGGAGGTTCGTTTGCTGGAGGACTGTGGGCGTTTGTATTTGGCTTACTTTTGGCGGCGATGGCATGAAAACGGTCTTCACGGGCGTGGACAGCGCTGCCTTCGTGGCGTTCATCCGTACAGTACGGGCGTCCGAACGTATGACCGTTGAGCTGGTGTATGAGACAGCGTCGTCCATGGGCGATTTTGCACATGCATGTCTCGATTTCTTTTTTCTTTTTCAAATTGGTATCAGAGTCCTCTCTGTAGGGAAACGCGATTTTATGAATATAAGTTTTGCGGTGCAGCAGGTTTCCATCACCGTGGGTGCGTGGCCGAGTGGTCAAATGTTGGTAAGCCGAACGCGTTGTACGCGAGGGTACGGGGTTCGAATCCCCGTGAAGGCATGGGCATCCACGGTCCCCCTTGTGGGGTAGCGATATGGGCGATTGCCGCCGACAACGCGCTAGTCTACAAGGGGCGCCGTGGGTGCCCACCCACGCCTTCATGCAATTTTAAGTCTCAGTAACTCATGGAGACCGTCCGATTAAGAGTGGGGGGTTCATCTGGACCGTCGATTGCACTGTCCGCTGGGAAACAATCCCACTGAGTGCCTGTTCTGGGGTAAATAGCAAGCAGCGAGAGGGCGTCTAACCCCCCTCCCGCTTAATTATTTTTTTGTCCCCCCGCTCCGATTTTAGCCCTCCATCGGCCTTTTTAAGGGATTTTTTTTTGCCATTTTTTCGCTAAGTATTTCTACCCAAGTGTCCACCGTGTGGTAAAATGTGCTGTCCGTACGCTGTCCATACGGTTTGTATGTTTTTATTTTCCATGAGGTCCAGTTTCATGTCATATGGACGGTCTGAAAAAGGCCGTCCATGGGACATGAATCATACGGACAGTCAAGGCTAACTCAGATGGACAGCGTATGGACTGCTAACTGACGTTTCCACGCGTGTGGACATTTTTCAACAAAAAGCGTACAAACACTATAAAGTCGTACGAAAACTCGTAATTCAGCGTGTGCTTTCCCTATCCATCCATGCGGACTGTTCAAAATGTGCTGATTTTTCCAACCATATGGACAGACCGTCCATGGGACATGCCCACGTGTGGAAATGTGCTTATTCATACGAAAATTCGTACGAACCCCACATGGACAGCTAACTGACGTTTCCACGCGTGTGGACAACCGCTCTCATGGACTAGAATGCTTGCGGAATCCACACGGACAACACATAGCGTCCATCCTTAATCTAACGTGTGGACCACGAGTTTACAACCTTGACGTAAGTGTCGGTGCATTCGCGCAGATGTGACATGGAACGTATGAACACCGTTGTCCATACGCTGGAAACCTAAGCCTAGCGTACGAACGCCGTACGTACGACGCACGGACGACCAAAGATGCCATTTTGTCCCTGCGTTGAATGCAATGGTGAAAGGTGGTTATCCAGTAAGCAAACTCTCCGGCACGTGCGTGCCAATGGACTTTATGGTGATCGATCGCCGTCACCAGAGCGACAACAAGATGAACATAGTGAGGAGGAGGAATTCCCAGAAGATGTTGCCATCCACGAGGCAGCAGATGCGACGATCAAAAAAATCAATCGGCTCTTCTTGGGACCTCAAGAGGACCCAAGCGCAGAGGTAGGTCTTCCTTATCAGCTAAGTCAGCAATTCATCAGCATTCATCACATTCATGCCTTCTTTGAGGATGTGTGTGTGTGTGTGTGTTTGTGTGCGCAGGAAAGTCTAGAAAACGTCCAAGCGTCCGCTGACGTTGTGGCGAACAATTTCGTGTTGGATCTTCTCGTCTCCCACAACCACCACAACAGCTCGCAGGCCTACTTCGATGCGATTCTGAACATTCTGCGTGTTCACTACGTCGACAAAGTAGCCGATAGTGCACATACTCACATCGCAGAGGTTCCATCTACCTATGCACAAGTATTGCAGAAGTGGAAGGAGATGTTCAAGGGATACAACGAAGTGGACGTTTGCCCCGAGTGCTCCGAATTCTTTCAGGACGAGCACGCCAACCGCGACAAGTGTCCGAAATGCCTGGAACCGAGATACGAGGACGGAAAGACGGTGAAGGGGGTATACATTCCAGGTCGAGCTCGCTGTATTTTTCGATGGTGGCCGCTCGAAACGCTGTTCACCGTATTCTTCCTGACGCCGGAGTTAGCCATGCTAGCGCGTACGTGGTGGAAAGAAGGCATGTTGGACAAAGACCCCCGAGCGGAGGTACATGGTATACTGGGTGAGTTTACTCCGAAATTTCAATCCGTGACTGTGTACACCGCATGGACGTAAGGACTGTACATCGTCCGTGGGTACGATTAGCATCGTCCACCCGTGTGGACGAAGCAAGTGCGGAATTCGTATGTCGTATTTCCCACTGCTCGTGCAAACTCGTCCATGTAGGTGAACACCATATGGATGGTAAATACGTACGCCGTCCGTACGCACGGACGTCGTTATCCACTCGTGTGAACAGTTTAATTGCGGAAATCTTAGGTGCCATTTCCCAGAGCTCGTGCAAACCTGTCCATGAGTGTGAACACCGTATGGACAATTCGTTCGCTCGTCGTCCGTACGTGTGTACTTAGTTATCCACCCGTGTGGACAGTTAGTGTAAGGAATTCTCATGTATCGTTTCCCAATGCTCGTGCAGACTCGCCAGGATTTCTCAACTTCGTTCGCAACAAGTGGGACGTCTTTAAAGACCCGAGGAACATTGCCATCATGGCGTGTGCGGATGGCGTCCAATCCTTCAACGACGGCATACGCACGGTGACTCCGCTGTGTTTTACGATTGTCAATTTCCCAGGAGAAATTCGCTGCAAACGAGAATACGTGATGACTTGGGGAATCTGGGATGGAAAACCGAAAGTCAGCAGCAAGTTCTACGACATGTTCACCTTGGAGGTTAACAGACTGACTATCGGCGTACGCATGTTCGATGTGATTACCAACACGGTTTTCACGTTCAAGCTCGTGCTGTACAAAGTGCTCGAAGACTACGTTGGCTTGAGCGACGCAGCGAGACGATTGGGAGCTAATTCGTACTTAGGTTGCCTAAGATGCTGGATACGGGGTACCGAGAAATCTACATCTGGTCTAACGAAAATCATATATTCCTCACTACACCAAGGACTGCAACCAGGTAAACGCATGACCCCTTCGTTTGTCCCCTTTCCTTCTTCGGCTGTACGTGTGCCCACCGTGTGGACACCCCACGGACAGCTCGTGGATTTTTAGCTTACATTATGTGTTAAAGAACACCCTGTTCGGGCTAGTGGATACCGGCGTCCATACGCGTGGACGACGGAACCATATGTCATCCGTACGCGTGATTCACCGTCTAAGCGTGTTGTGTTGATTTTCTCCGCCGGCATTGAGCAGGTGAATCAATTCCTCTTCGCACCAACAGCGAAGTCCGCGAAACCCAACAGCTCCACGCCAAGATGATCAGAGAGGGACGAGTGCCTAAATCAATCATCGAGGAATTCATGAAGCAGAGCGGGGTCAAGGAACCATGCCCGATGTCAATCATTCCTGATTTTGACGTTGTAAAAGACTACCTTCTCGACTTGATGCACATCTTGTACAACCTGATTCACGGCGTCCACTGCGTGATTTTTGGTGATGGTTGGGGACCGAACACACGCAACTATGCGCGAAAGATGAAGGTCCATCGATCGTGGGTTATCGCACCCCCACCCAGAAATGTAAACGATCGAAGATCTGCTGCGAAGCGACTGGCAGGTAAGCTGGTAGGTCGTTTGCGAGTTTCTGCTGTTCCATACGGGTGGACACCTTGTTCCGTCCGGACGGACGTCCTATGCCACCGTTCGGACGACGTATGGACCCTCCACTGTATGCCTAACAATGTAAATTCTTCGCAGACAAACCATCACCGTGGGGACTGTCACCGATCGCAAAGACCGGTGCAATCAAGTGGGTACGAAGTCTGAAGCTCCCGACAAATATGGGACCTCTACCTAAGAAACTTTTGCAGGAGAAGTACAACAGCCCGAATAAGGTGCGGAAGATGAAGGCCGCGGAGCTGGTGGTATCCCTCACTTCTGGGATACTGGGCGTTATTGCATCCTGGCAAAATGCTGACGGGCAAGTTCTCCGTCCACAATACGCGAAGTTCGTCGGCGAATTTGCGGTGGTGGTTCGAGAATTAACCGCCCCCTCAATTGATCCAGAGGTACGTTAATTAGCCTAATCCACGTGTGCTTCGGTGTGGACACCGTACGGACGCCGCACGGACGACGTATGAAGTCGTTGTCCATCCGGGTGTTCCTCCAGTATTCACACCTGTCATGTCCCGGTTCGAGATTAAGGTTGCCTCTCATTTTGCCTTTCAGGAAATGAACAAGCTGCAGAGCCGAGTCATGAAGTTGAGAGATGAGATGGAGCGGAACAACTCCCCTGAGGCGTTGGTGATTATGTCGCATCTTCTCGTGCACATTGTCGACCAGCTGAAGGACAACGGCCCTGCACGGGAAATCTGGATGTATGTCTTCGAAGACTATTTCGGGTTGTTGAAGCTGTCCATCAAGACCCGCTCACAACCAGTCGCCAGCATGATGAAAGGATTGGAGTTGCGGCGAACGGTTTCCATGGTTGCGGGCATCAAGCAGATGCATCGAATTGGTCGAGCTCCGCATTATCGACCTCCTGCAAAGCAGAACATCTTTACAACAAAATCAAGCACTGTGCGGCCATCCGCTGGTGAGCACATCCATAAGTATTATGTGTACCATGCATGTCAGTCTGTCCATGCGTGTGGATGCTTTGTAAGTACGTTTGCACGTAGTTGTTCACACGCGTGGACAACGATCCATACGCACGGACAGTACTTTACTATTGTCCGTTTGATCAATAGCACTTGTCCAAGCGCGTGGACGAAGGGCCTTCCGTGCGGACGACGCCGCCCACACGTGTGGAATACCTGTCCGTACGCACGGATAGGTTTTCACTATTGTCCGTTTTTTCTCTCTTCAGTCTTCTTGTGAGACAACTAATTCACTTGCGCGGCGTCAATCGCAACAGATGACAGGGAAAAGATTCAAGTTTATCTTCGTACCGAGTTCCCCGAGTACGACATTCTGTGCAAAAATTTCGACGACAGACTCGCCTTATTCAACAGGTACCAACTCATATGCGTGTCTGTAAATTGTGCAAATGCCATGTGGATGGCGTATGGACGGCGTACGGCCACCGTATGACAACGTACGGAACACTGAGTCCACCCGTGTGTACCTTGCGAATGCAGGAACGCTCTGCAACGGAATCGTCGCAACCGACGGGCGGGTCGTCGAAGGCCGATGACGAATGACGTGGTTCCGGTGTTTCTACAACCAGACACGTGGCGGAGGTGCCCAACAACTTTGCAGATTCAGCCTTTCACCGAGGAGGAGCAGGCCTTCGCCTTAGCCGGCATCGCCCCGTGGACGGAGTATCCTAGCATCAAGATCGGGCGTGAAGATTTCCGAGTGCACGACAGCGACATTGGTTTGAAGAGCTGTCAACGGTATTTCAAGAGCATCTTTCGAACTCCGGGAGTGCCAACTCAAGCCCAACTTCTTACAGGCGAGATACCGGACGATGACGTTGAAGATAGGTATGGGGAAATCATGAAGATTGTCAAGCTTGACCTTCCCGGTCACGAGATCTTTCTGTTGAAGGCCCGTTGGTACCCAAAGGCGGCTGCGCTTGCGGACGACATCAGCAAGAACATTTACCTGCGCAAAGACATGCCATGGGACGTGTCTCAGCCATTCGTTCGCGCAAACAGCATTGAGAATCAAGTGGTAATTCAGGATGTTCCTTTCATGCCGGCTTGGCTTGCCCGGTTCAAAGGAAATGCTGTCCCTTTGGCCATTCGACGACGAACTGATTGCTTGCAAGTTGTGTTGGATCGCAAGGCGGATTTCTTCCGTGAACTCGATGGTAACAGTAGTAGCGAGGATGACAGTAGTAGCTCATCTGATTCAGATGATTGCGGATGATACACGATGTAATATATATGTAAATAAACCGTATGTAGGCGGATACCTGTATTCACACGCATGATTCCGCTAATCCATGCGGGTAAACTCTTATCCACACGCGCGGATGTATGTGTCCACACGCGTGTTTCAACAAACTCCAATTTCGACGTCCATACGTATGGATTGGCGAATTCCGATCGTCCATACGTCTGTCCACACGGCGTCCGTACGCATGGGTTCGATCGGTGACACGCCTCCATGGTGCCCACATGGCTGATGAAGGGGCAGGAAATGCTCGGGCACACCCAGGCCCGGGTGCAATGGCTGTCCACACGTGCGGACAAGCGCAAACGAGTGGCGCAGCACGGGTCTCACACTGTCCATACGTCCGTCCACACGTCGTCCGTACGCGTCCGTACGGTCCAGGGACACGTCCCCATGGTGCCCATGTGGCTGATGAAGGGGCAGGAAATGCTCGGGTACACCCAGGCCCGGGTGCAATGGCTGTCCACACGTGCGGACAAGCACAAAAGAGTGGCACGGCACGGGCCTCACACTGTCCATACGCCCGTCCACACGTCGTCCGTACGCATGGGTTCGTCCAGGGACACGTCCACATGGTGTCCATATGGCTGAGGAAGGGGCAAGCAGTGCTCGGGTACACCCAGGCCCGGGTGCAATGGCTGTCCACACGTGCGGACAAGCGCAAAAGACTGGCACGGCACGGGCCTCACACTGTCCATACGCCCGTCCACACGTCGTCCGTACGCGTCGGTACCGTCCAGGGACACGTCCCCATGGTGTCCATATGGCTGAGGAGGGGTAGAAGCGGCATTCCTCGCTGTCCGCACGTGTGGACAGCAATTTCCAACGGTTCATGCGTATGGACGGCACCTATCCATACGGTCGGGCAGTGTACGGAGCGTCCACACGCGTAATAAAATCAGGTAAACTAGCATACGTCGTCCACACGGGAGCACACGTATGGACGACGTGTGGATTTATCGTATGGACACCGTATGAACATCACTTTTGCAAATTAGACATTTTCACACGTGTGGATTTTGCAAAAAAAGCGTCCATACGGCGTCCATCTGCAATCCACGCGTCGTTCATCTGAATTTCCACGCGTGTGGACAGGCCAATAATTTGTAGGGACAGTGGGCTTGTTTTTTACGGCGGGGACAATGGAGGACTCGTCGTGGGCGAGGTCCTCGCCCTTGATCTTTGCCTCCTTGCCCATTTTCTTTTTTAAAAGTTTGATGCCCTCCACATGGTGGGAGAGCATGCGGAAGATGTAGTCTTCTTCGTCCTTTATTGCGTAGAGGGTTACCTCCACGCAGTCCTTGGGCACGACAAGTCCCTTAAGACTTGCCACGCCCGTTGGGCCCTCCCCCACCACGTCTAACAAACCGCGCGCGATGCAAAACTTTGAGATGTTCGTGAAGGAATCCGTGTCCGCTGGCGGCCGCGACTTGTGCCCCTTCTGGGCACCGTGGAATATTTCGACGAAGCGACCGCTGGTGAGCTTACCATCTTCTTCGCTCTCGGTCAACGGTTCCTGTATATTCGAAACGAAAGACACAACAATATGTCAACGGGTTTGCCGGTTGCGGGCCGTAAAGAAAAAAAGAAAGCAATACACCCCAGGTGAGCGATGCGTTGCACTGGTGGGGAGGCTCCGAGGCTAGCGGAGCATGCAGCTCCCCATGCCGAAGCCATCACGGCGCGGCTGGAGCATGGCAGCATGCCAATGCACGCGTGAGGAGGGTAGCGGATGAAGCGATTGGGGAGGCTTGCGGAGCATGCAGCTCCCCATGCCAGGGCCGTCACGGCACGGCTGGAGCATGCCAATGCACGCGTGAGGAGGGCAGCGGTGGAGGCATTGGGGAGGCTGTGGGAGCATACAGCGCCGCATGCTGGGGCCATCGCGGCACGGGTGGAAGATGACGTTGATTTCGTGAGGAGAGCAGCGGTGGACGCATTGTTGGGGAGGCTGGGGGAGCATGCAGCGCCGCATGCTTTGGCGCCCTCGCGGCACGGGTGGAGGAGGATGAGTGGATGACGTTCATTTCGTGAATCGTGATGAGGAGGGCAGCGGTGAAGGCGTTGGGGATGCTGGGGGAGCATGCAGCGCCGCATGCCGGGGTCATCGCGAGTGGAGGATGGCAATGCAGACGTGCGGAGTAGGGTAGCAATGAGGGCCTTGGGAGGTGGGGAGCATGCACCGCATGCCGGGGTCATCGCCGCATGGCTAGAGCACGCCAATGCAGGCGTGAGGAGGGCAGCGGTGGAGGCACTGGGGAGGCTGGGGGAGTATGCAGCGCCGCATGCCGGGGCCGTCGCGGCACAGCTAGCCGGCTGGAGCATGCCAATACACGCGTGAGGAGGGCAGCGGTGGAGCCATTGGGGAGGCTGGGGGAGCATGTAGCGCCGCATGCCGGGGCCATCGCGGCACGGCTGGAAGATGGCAAAGCAAAATAATGTGAGAGTAGCAGCGGTGAAATCAATGGGGAGATTATGGGAACATGCAGTTCCGCATCCCGGGGCCATCGCGGCACGCGGAGGGAAGATGCCAATTGTAGGCGCGAGGCAGGCATCATCGGGGGCACTGGCGAGGCTGGGGGAGTATGCAGCGCCCCATGCAAAGGCCATCGTAGCACGGGTGGATGATGCCCATGCAGGCGTTAAGGATGACGCCTGGCGTAGCTGGTCGACATCTAATAAAGGTCGACACTGGCGTAGCTGGAGGAACATGCAGCGCCGTATGCTGGGGACAGCACGGCACGTCTGGAACCGACATGCCAATTCAAACGCGCGGAGTGCAGCGTTGGCGGCATTGGGGAGGCTGGGGGAGCATGCAGCGCCCTATGCATGACATGGGCATCGCGGCGAAGCCCGAAGATGCCACTGCATCGATGAGGTGGAAAACTGTGGAGGCACTTGCGAGGGGGCGGAAGCATGCAGAGCCGCATGCCGGGGCCATCACTGAACCAGGCCTTACGAGCTGTGACCGCACGTCCGATCGCGACTTTCGACACGACACACGGGAAATCGAATGGGGTTTATATCATTCTAGGAGCAATTTTTTATTGTACCGGGAACAATAAACTTTTGCTATATATTTCTGGAACAATGGATAATTCTGTAGCAAATGTTGATTATTTACGGTACAATTAATATTTGCTACAAACTACTATATTACAACATGTTGTATATATTTTCGGAACAATGAATATTCCTGGGGCAAAAGTTGATTGTACCGGAAACAATGAAAAAACTTACAGGTTTCCGGTGCAAAAACGTAGATTATATCTAGAAGCATAGCTGGCGCTGGCGGTGGGGGCGGTACGCGGGTGGTACTCGGTGGTACTCAGGCGGTGCGTGGGCCGGTGGGTGAGTGAGTGGGTGGGGAGGAGGATCGGGGGGCACCACCGAGACGCGAGACCCCCCCGCCCCCCCCACCTCCCTCCCTCCCCACCCCCTTCCCCTGACCCACGCACCGCCCGAGTACCACCCACGGAACGCCCCCACCGCCAGCGCCAGCTATGCTTCTAGAATCTACGTTTTTGCACCGGAAATATACACGTTTTTTCATTGTTCCCGGTACAATCAACTTTTGCACCGAAGAGCTTTTGCACCGGAAATCCGCGCTGGAATCGAGGTGTCATGGTTTGCACCGGAAATCATCAAAATTTGCTCCCAGAAGATTAAAACCTAATCGAATGGAAAACCTCCTCACTACTGTAGAAAATTTAAAAATCGACCTACAGAATGAAGTAATCATTCCGGAGGCTCTTGGTCTTAGCCAGAGGAACTAGAGTTGGTGGTGACAATAACACGAGAAACGGACTATGAGTGTCCTCGGGAAGAGGGTACCGGTCGAGGATTCCCTCGTATGCTTGTAGAAGATGGGGTCAAGGCGGCGGTCAAAGAGCTGGTGCCGCCTCGTCATCTCCGTAGTCGGACGCCAGTCTCCCGGTTCTCACGAACCACGCGGTGCTAAAATTCCATGAACGGTAGAAGATTTACGCCCGCCGGGTTCGTATCGTAAAGCCGCGTGCTCGCCTTTTTTCTTCTTTTGGGGATTTCGCCGGGTAGCTGCGTCATTTATTAGGCAATTTTCATTGATGTCATTGTCACCGATATTGTTGTCGATACTATATTACACCCTACATGGCAGGCCATCGAACCGGCCAGTATTGCATCAGTTTTGATTATGACGGTTGCCATCCTACTTTGCAAGCCGGAATATTGTGTCCTGCAGCTCAAGGTTCTAGTTTCCGCAAACATATTCCTGTCTACAAAGTACTACTCTAATTCTTACAATTGAGATTTCTTGTTTAATAATATCTTCCTCACTTCCACGAAGCTGGCTGACTATTTCCCAAGTGCTACTACTATCCTTCTACTATTTTGCTTACTTGGTTGTTTTGCAGACATGCAAATGAAGAATTTGCAAGCTCGCAGTCCGAAATGCAACACCTTAAAAAAAAGAAATTGAATGTTGGCAAATCATATTTTCTTTATATTTATGTGTTACATTAACAGTTGGACATAAAATTCATTGAAGTGCCACAGATTTTCCAATCGCTACAGTAGAATTGTTTTGTTTCATCTTGTTTTATATGCAAATGTTAACAGGTTGTATGTTGGGGGGGAAGTTGCTGATGTATGACAAACATATCCTCTACTGTAGATATAAACTCTGAGAAATTATGTCTACAGGGCGACGAGCACAGCAGCATGCAACCAAAGTAGCAAGGCATTCATTTCCACTTTTTTCATCCATTATAAGATTTATGCAAATTCCATCTTATACAAACATGTGCATTATGATCTAACTGCATCGCCATCTTGGGCTATAATCATTGATAATGTATCGGAAAGAGTTGATGGAATCTTTTCGTAACTGGCACTTGGCTGAGCGCACTTTTGTAAATGGCGTGTGCAGGCCATCAAGTCAATGGTCTCTGTAAGCACGGCAAACTTGCATGGGTGCTTGCCGAAGGGATTGTCTAATAGCATATGCATGTCTAGCAGCCCTTGGAATATGAGATTCGCAAAAAGAAGTGAAAGATAACCGCCAATTAATGTCGGCACATATTCCGATGATTTTTCCGCCTTTTGCGGCAAGTGTGCACCGTATTCATTATTTAGAAATATCCCAAGCCATGTTGCAAGAATTAACAAGTACAGATGGACAGTCAAGGACACAATATGTACCTGCACACGTCCCCAACGATGATCATTCCACAAACAATCCGTATCTGCCAATGTATGTGTGGTGCATCGTAATAACAGAAGGTGTAAGTGATTATGGAGGTGCAGTTTGTGCCATGGATAACGCTATGCCTTGTATGGGTCACCTTGATTCAATAAGCCGTGACCTGTTTTATACCCGCGGGCCCCTTCAAGGACTTCGTTAGGGGTTTGCTGGACATTATGTAGCAATTCATTGTGCGCTTTACTCAGTAGTTCCATTAATACTCGTAGCATAGTGACCGAAACGTGAATATGTAACACACAGAATTACGATTCCGCACATTTTGTTTTCTGCAACGAAAGTGGCGGGTAACTATATGCTTGGGAGCGAGGATGCTTCAAAGCTCGATATAATTAATATTGCAAATTTGACCAATTGCTCAAAACACGTGTTGGCATTTCTTGTCATCAAAAATATCATTATTTCTAGTATCTACATTTGCATTGTGGTATGTGTGTATCATACGCCCTGCCTAGCAGCACACATGAAACAGGGGCACCCACTAAAAATAAAATAGGCCCTAGAAAGCTTTAGGACAGTATCATCTAACGTGGGGGGGAAGAGAAATCATGAACTTTCCATCTCGATATAGGGCAAGTGCCAATCTCACAATAAGTGGCAAGTGGGCACACCTAAAAATGTCCTCCCGGTGCATTCATATTGTTGCACCCGAAGTAAAAACCACCCAAGGTTGGCGGATCAAGTATGAGATCAACCGTTACATTCCACATGCGCGCTCCTTCCAGAGAGCGTGCCTTGTGAGCTGATTCTCGAGGGTAAAACAACATTTTGATGGTTCCAACACGATGGTTGCTTGGGGTTGCAGCTGCATAGCTGACTACAATGGGGGGTATGATTAGCGCAATTTTGGTTTAGGAATATCAGAAACGAGTTTAATTTTCTGGTCAATAGAACAAAAAGCTTTATAACAAACAAGATGTGACATTGGTGAAATTTGGGTCACAATGCCGCCTTGATGTTCTTTACAGAATGGTCCCAGCCGTTTCCCAAGGATCTCTCTTGATTCTGCTAAAAGCGCCGTTGGCACAAAATATACAAGAACGATGTCGTAAAGGTATGACTGGTCCGTCCGGACAATTTATTATTACACTATTATGTGACGGTTGCTCGATTTCTAGTAGTGCTGTCCATATGGTCTTAGTTTCGGTCTCAATAAATACTAATATCGAGACAGTGAACTATACATGGATGGAAGTTGTGCAAGATAGAGCAGGCTGGATGGATGTGTGCACGTGGCTATCCGCCCCACCATGCATGTATGCATCATGATTCATACACATGTACCTAATTATTTAAAAATACACTCTGACACATGTACACATATACCCGCATGAGGGCACGTGCACTTATATATGTGTATAAGGTACAGTATATGTCTGCTATATTTGTAAGCATATGTATTATTGGGTACAATATTGCACATGGTTGTAAACTAATATATATGATATCATTGACGTGTCTATGTGTGCACGCATGCGTGAGTGAGTGAGTGAGTGAGGGAGGGAGTGAGGGAGGGAGTGAGGGAGTGAGTGTATGTGCGTGCGTGTGTGCGTGTGTATATTTCTGTAGTTATATTATCTAAAGTAGTAGTAGCAGCAGCAGCAGCAGCAGCAGCAGCAGCAGCAGCAGCAGCAGCAGCAGCAGCAGCAGCAGCAGCAGCAGCAGCAGCAGCAGCAGCAGCAGCAGCAGCAGCAGTAGCAGCAGCAGCGTTAATAATCGTGTGTAGCAAGTGTATTATCATTATGAATGTAAAGTAGTCGTAGTGATAACACTACTGCGCGAGTGCTACCCAGTGTTTGTAATATTGCTACAGTAGGGCAGGTGTATAATCATGTGTGTGTGTGTGTGTGTGTGTGTGTTCGTATCTATGATTGTGTGTATATGCGTATGTGTATGTATGAATGACTTGTGTGCAATGATCATATGTGTTGCATGCATGTCACAAACTGTGTAAGTGTGTAATGTTAGTGTGAGTACGAGAGAGAAAGGGAGGGAGGGAGGGAGAGAGAGAGAGAGTGTGTGGGTGCGTCGATCGATGTAGCATGTAAATGTATGATATACACAAGCTGGCATGAATGCATCATTTATACGCAAATTCAAGTCAAGATCGAAAATGGAGTGACTGTGGGGTGGACCTACGTAAGTGTATGGTAGTTGCGTGGTGATGCAGACCATCACACGGGAGCTTGCCGAGCGAAGATCTGATAGCCGATTCAGCATGATGGGCATCGTGCACTGCTGTTGAATAATCCGTCCATTCTTTGCGCACTCTCGCAGAATTTGGCTCATCCAAAAATATACAAGTAAAGGTGCGAATCCATATCTCCCGCTCTCTATTTTCATGCCCTGTTCTATCATTCTCCACTCTTCTAGCGTGGCCAAACCACCCGCCATGAAGTCTTCAGCGTTAAGCTCTCTTTTTGCGACATCTGCCAATTCGGCCCACCTCCTACTCGAAGTCAAGCTGCTGCAGCGATCTGCGCGACGACGTGCGGCTGTTCTCGGCGATGATGCGGGCGCAAATGACGATTCCGAGCGAGACACTCCCTGTCCGAGTTCTATATCATCGCCAGCGTGTTGACAAGCAATGCTGTCACTTCTTGCAACTTCATCAGGTGAGCTGTCGTCATGAATGTTCATTGTATCACAGTCTGTCTTTGCCGTTTTGAAAATACGCTCGTGATACGTAGCACTATTCACCAATAGCAAGTGAGCCAGATTGAGATATCGAATAAGTTCCCTGCGAGTGTGATCGACCTCCCTTCTTCGCGGATTATACAGCCCTCTTCTTTCGTCGACACCTGCTGTAAAAGAGTCCGTGGAAATATAGTTTGAGAATAGCATAGTGAGATCTAGCGTGTATCCCTTCACCGTTGAATATGTCACTCGAAGGTCCCACCATCGCTGCACCACGAGCGATACGAAGAGTCCAAGAATGAAGGTGACCAGCGTTGATAGGTTAAATAATGCACCAAGATACGATGTGCCAAACATGTGGACAAAACTCCGTTGCAGCTCGATGGACATGCCAAATGCATTGAATATGTGGATGACGATGGCCCATACCACGAGTACTATGCCTTGGGCATGAAGATACCGGTGGGCCAGTACGGTTATTTTGACATTCCTCCACGCCACAAAAGGAAGCCATCCATACGAATGCAAGTGACCGACACGGTACTGCAGCACATGTGCAGGATTTTCTTGCCATATCGCGTCAAAATATTTAGAGGTTTTATAGGTCGATCGCGCGGAGGAGCCGGGTGTTAAGTTTGGAGAAGCAGTCTCATCGGGTGGAAGACCAGCAATTTTGACAGGAGCAGGAGGGAGACCTCCGCTACCAATGTCATACGGCTGCCATACGCCACTGGCGTCCTTATCATTGTCGAGGGAACCCTCGCGACTCAGCTCACGGACTGGTTCTAAACTTATTGATCGCAGGCTTTGGTGCCGACGATCATCAAATGACCACCGGCGGGAGATGTGCCCTATATCTTGCGGAGTCTGTTCGCTTGATGGGTTGATGAATTCAGCCGGTTCGTATGGCGGCTGATGTGCATTGGCTTGTTCGACTGCATGATTTACAGGCAGTATTCGCATCGTGCAACACGTCAATTTCAACACGTCCGCCCGCCGCACTACTTTCGATCACTTCTACCTGCGTGAACTGTGCACATTATCTAATTGCGGAGATTAGTTGCATCTTGAATATACTATCTGTACCTGATTGCCGACAATTATTGCAAATACGCGCGATTATTTATTTGGATAAGCATGGTATTGTATGCTGCTATATAATATCGTGGATGTCATCGTAATATGCTTTCCTACATTTTCTTAGCCCAGGATAGCTTACCGCGCTTCTGGTATTAAATTAGCGCTGTACCAACGGATTGCGTACTCAGCGCATTAGCAATCATGGATACGTCTTGCATAGCGCGATCCTAACCGTTCATGTCATATACGCCTAAAATCCAAATCTGCGCATAAAATGAATGCTTCTATAATGAAATTGAAATTGAATACTAATCGATAATGAACCAAATACTAAGTACATGTATATTTGAGCATGCTACCAGGGGGAGTTTAGTAGATACGCATTACACTATTACGTATCTACTAAACTCCCCCCTGATGCCACATCCTGCCTGCTGGTAAATTTGCGTGACCCCTGCATCATACTGTAACCATGATCCGTTGTTTCAGCACAAGTTAAATTATAAACAAGAAAAAATGCATGCTCATTTATGATTAGATGCTTGAGTCAATCATGGTAAAAATAAATAGTGGTAAATATGTCATGAGATATATGCTGACTTGGCAGTTGGTTTCAAACCGGCTCGGGTTCTAATATATACCGAGATCGGGATAAATTTGTGATGGGGGATAACGATCACGACTACACAGATCACAGTAAACGACGATTACACAGCCCACCGCGGGGACCCTGATATGGGAAGGGCTCCACGTGGCGTTGTTGGTTATCGATGTCACACTTCCGTTCATCCACTCGCATGGATCACAAGAATCGTCAGATTGGATGACGACACATAGCTGTATGTGACGCGGTTTGCAATTTCGACTACATTCTGAACGGGGGTCCAGAATGTTATGTTATTTGACACGAGCTTATATAAATCATGAAAGGAGGAGGAGGTTATGCATCTTATTATAATGGATCCGACTTGGATGGAGGACATCGATCCCAGCAATCTACACATGTAAGGGGTACTATCTTACCGTGACGCCGAACGTCGTGTATGTGTTACGCCGCATTTTAATAATAGGCTGTTGACACGAATATGCCCTGTTGCCACCAGACCGAAATTTCATAATATCTAGTGTAGGTTCCAGCGATGAGGCCCCTGACTGCGCTTCCGTGTTTTCCCGCCCAGGTTTTTATTCATCGTGTGTAGTATGCTGTCACACAAAATTTGAACGTACAGGGTATTTGTGAGTGCGATGACGCCTGCTACCGAACGCTGTCGCTGTTTACTTCTCCGAACGCACACGCCCGTCAATGCCATTTCCCCAGGCAGTCGATGCTACTATCTTGTGACGCGTCTTATTTTCGATAGCCCCAGCTGTTAACCGTGAGAACGAAGTCCGACAGCTTTTCTGTCGGCATGGGTTCAACTCCCACCGATCTGGCTGAGTTAGCTTTGTGTTTCACGCAGGTCCTAAATGCGTCTCTTTATTTTCTTCCAATTGAGCCCGTGCCCATATATTTATATTGAATAGGTCTCAAGAAAATGTTTCGGTTTAGAATGCACGTTCATACGGTCCTGTGTGCACTTGCATCCACGTTGCATAGGGTACCGGTGCGCAGATTGTACTGCGCATACGGTACTGTGTGCACCTGAGACTTTCGTTGTTGCACTATAGTTTGTAGAGATGTTGTAATAAATAAGCTATCATCCAAGGTTTCTTATTTTCCGGTCTAGCACCTCTCGCTTATGCTAGCTGTGCATTTCTACGTTGCATCTTACCGTGACGGTTGTTTTAAGCAAACTAATCGTTTATTCATCACACAATACGATAACACATATTAGTAGCACATCATAATATATGAATTGTATGCATACGGTAGGTCCGCATGGACGTCCATCGCGTGTGTGATTGCTCGTGCAAAAAGCTGCGAAATTCGCGCTGTGAACCGTGACAGACACTCTGTGGTACTGAGTGTGTGCACGCTTGCACGATGAAAATCAGATTCAGTTTGGACTAAGGAAACTTCATTAAATTGGTTCATGGTTGGAAACGAAGAGTCATACTAGATTCTCGTCTGCATTGTTTTATCTGTCGAAGGATAATCAACTCTATAAAGCATTTTCACTCTTGTCAAGAATAAAAAAATTGTAGCATACATGCCAAGGGAATGATAAATGAACCGTACGGCGCCGGATATGTCGGTTACAGAATTATTTAGCGGACTTTTCGACCCCCGTTCAGAATGTAGTGCGCAGGCTCGATGACGACGTTGCAATTTCGTCATTGGCATGTTGACATGGTGTCGTCCAAAATGCAAAATCGAACATCGATTTCCGACGGCAGGATGTCGAATTGTTGACAGATTGGACTGTGAGCATTAAGGATGCACCACATTTTGGCACGTGATGTGAGTATTAAGGATGCATCATATACTCGCGCGCGATATGAGCATTAAGGATGCGTCACATATTTATGCGCGCGTTTGTAGAAGTGTCACATAGCATGTTGAGCAACACCTGTGCCACCTCCTTGTACACTTCAGGGCAGGGGTGCACCTGCATTTGGCACGAGCCCCCAATTATTAGGCGGTCATTCAAGGCATGCCTTACTGTCAGGAATAACAAAAGCTAGTTGAGGCATGCCTTGCTGTCCGAAGAGAGGCAGCCAATCAAGCTTTGGGTCTTCAGTGTATGCAACGCCCGCGTAAGCAGTAGCAGATAATTTGCTAAAAAGGAGAACCTTGCTACAATCACTCCATTCTCGAAGCGTCTGCGCCGCTCTTTTTGAGGATGAGGCTGAGGGTGAAGACTACTCATCACTTTACTCAAAGGATCCCCTCAGCCATACACTGTGATTCAGGTAAAAAAGGTCATTCACCGGAGGCATCCTCAGCCATCACCCTCATAAATGCATTCAGTGCACTATAAATCTGGTCACGGACATTCCGGGCATCATCCTCACGCTGTACCCCACACACGGTGCGCCTTGTCGGGGGCATTCATCGCATATAGCTGCGCCATCACCCGCGAGCTTTTCTTGACACCCTGTGAAGCCAGTCAGGGGCAATGACTGCAGGCAACTCCGCCAGTACCCTTAAGGCGAACTCCAGACGCTGTGAATCCTATTGGGAACATCGACCGCAGAAATTGGCCAACCTCGCCAGAGGACCCTTCAACAGTGGAGCACCTTGTCACTATGACTCATGGTCATGTCCTCTCTCGCCTGGTTGATCAGCTCCATGTCTAGCACTTCCACTGGCGGTTTCTCCGGAAACATTTTCCCAAGGTCCGGAATCACCCACTCCCTACGCGAGGCCCCAGTGCACATCAACCGCATTCACTCAGTGCATATGCGGGAAGTGAGGCACGCCGGCATCGAGATGGTTGAGCACACGTTCCGGCCTTCTACACTATCATCAACAAGAACCGCACGGGAAAAGGGCAACTACCATCGAAGAACGCGCCCCGGTGACTGCAGGCTAAGGCTACTCCAATCACTACTACCGCAGAGCCGTGCACACCGCCGGCACACATGTTCGGAGACCGCGCCACACCGCCTTCACCTGACCCACATCTCAGGTCTGGAGAGAACCTCGTCAGCTTACCTTGCCGCAGCTTTCAGGATGATTCCAGGCACCGATTGGCATGATGCGGGCGGGCAAGGGCGGCGAGCCAGCTGGCCGCAGGGGCCCTGCGCTCCCGCCAGACCAGCAGGCCCGCACCTCATGAAGCGGTTCAACAGGGCGCCTCTCGCCCCGTTCAAGAAAGTTTTTGGGTCGTAGTCCCGTCGGCGGCACGACACCCCCTGAACGCCCCAACCCACTCCTCCCGCAGCCATAGCAGGCGCGTTGGCCTCGGATCGTGTCGCCACAGGATGCGGTAGTTACGCTGGCGGACGGGGCGTGGGCACACCTCCAGCTCACGTGGAGTTGACGTGAGCTGGAACGCTCACGTCAACTCGAAGATAGAACAACCCACTTTTGGGCGGGGAGAGTGTAACGCAGGTGCGCTATGGCAGTCCAAGACAAACGTCACTGAAAGATCTGACGGTTTTGCAGAGGTCCGCGTGCGCGACATCCCTGAGGATCGTTAGATTATGTTAGGAAATAATCCGACGACGACCCGCGGCACGAACCTTTTCGAACCTTTCACATCTTTCGGCTACGTTCATCCTGGAATGGCACACTGTGGGTGGGCGGAGGACAATGAAGGACGCACGAATGCCAAGGTGGCGGGAGAAGATGGTTTGGTAAAGACACATGTTGGAGGGGGTGGGTGGGGAGATGGTGCAGCTGGATGTCGGGGGCGGGCCAGAGGGTAGAGAGTTTGCTAGAGGGCACAGTAAAGGATGACAGGAGGGAGACGCCTTGGTTTAGATGGGCAGCGGGAAGAAAGGTAAGGCCTGGAGCATGCGAGTGTCTAGCCCTCTATCGTACATCATCGACAGCGATTGAATGGTCTGGATTGCCCGAGTTTGGAGAAATCAGCTTAGGCTTGTCCCCTGAGGCCATGGGCGATCCACAGCTGATGGTTGACGGTCCCAAGCTCCCGGGTCGTGATGTATTTGCGCCCCTCTTGAGCTGTGACGCTAGTGGGGGCAGTCACCTTGGAGAGATCCTTGCCGGGGACGGTGGAGCAGTTGGTGGTGGCCTCTGCATACATGTGTATGGTGGGCGCAGTGTGCCAGATGACGCGGTCGAAACCCGCCTGCACCAAAACAGGAGCCCCTCCTCTTCCTCCCCGCCCCACGAGCTCAGAATTCCGGGCACAAGAGCTGCCGGCACGATAAGGCAACGAGTCCCCCCTCTCCCTCTCTCCCTGCCTCGAATGCCGAATCCTCCTCTGTACATCACAGCTCTCCACCGGGGTTAGCAAAGGCACACCCCGGTCATCAGACTTGCACAGTCACACAATCACACGAAACATCTAGGAACGCGGCTCATCGCCTGAAGGCTTCTTCGATTGTGGATCGCCATAAAGATCGCCATAATACGATTGCCCTAAGATCGCCATAATACAGCTTATAATTCATCTAGGGCTTCGAGGGCCAGGCTGCCGGGGTATGGTCGTCCACCTCCAGGCTTTTCTGGAGAAGGCGCTCCCAAGGGCTGCCGCGTTCTGCCATCCCCCCCCACTCCATCCTCCAACCCGACATCTCCCACCCTCATCCTCCCTTCCCATGTACTCCATCACACTAACACGCGCCCTTTCGCGCTTCTCAAGGTAATTGCTAAAGCGCGTCTCGTCCGCCTCCTCGCGCATACGAGCCTCCCCTCTCCCTTCCATCTGTGCCACGAACGCTGCGGCGGCCCGCTGCAACTTCAATGTCGATCCGCCGCGCGCTCGAAGTTGTACACACTCCGCAAGCCGACGTTTTTCTGATGCAAAGTGCAGAGATCGCTCAGCAACCGACGCGCGCCAGGTGTCGGGGCAACCGGCAGCGCGCAGGCAGGGCGACGTGGCAGTGCGAACCCCGAGGAACCGGAGGTGGGCATAGGATGTGCCCGCACTTTCGAGCATTTGGTCCAATTGCAGGTACGTGGCATCGTGTAGGCCCCCGCTCAGGACCAGGACGTCCGTGGTCGAATCCCCAGTCTCCATTCCATGCCGCTGTGCCCCAAGCCCCAGCCCATCCCACGATGCCCCTCGTCTGCAGCAATCGCCCCTGCAGCCGGGTCGGTGGCTGCTGGAGGAATGCCCGGGCACCGCCGAAATGTCCCTGCCGTTGCCGCTTGCGCAGCGGCGCGGTCCGAGCTCCGGCAGACGCCATGGCGAAGGGGGGGGGCTTAAGGAGGGCGCAGGGCGTCGCACCAGCTTTGCAGCGCGAATGTTCTCGAGAATCTGCTCCTCACTGTGCTCCTGATGCGTCGCCTCCATACAACCCCGACCTCCACCTTTTTACCCCTCCCATCACGGTCACTCACTCCCCTCGTCAGTCCCGCAACCTACTGGAGTGCACGAGTGCGACGAGCGCCTCTCTCGGAAAATTGACCCTGCTGGAGTGGAGGTTTCAGGGAGGTGGGCCATGGGTTGCGCCGGTGTGTTGAGTGCCGAACCCGGAGAAGGTCGCTGACGGTGCGCAGGTGGTAGCAGGGATGTGGGCAATGGGTTGTGTTGAACGATCCTCCAAAGTTCTCGATTGCAACACATACCACGTCGGGCGATTTGCCTGCCAGCTCCCCACCACCCATCCCCGACCTTCCTATTCACACGAGAGTAGCCGGCAGCGCCCATGGAGCTGACCTGAGATGGAAGTCGTGGAGGGGGAGAGCTGAGATGGGAGTCAGTTCACGCAGGGGGAGTGGAGTGATGGGTGGCGAGGATGGGAGTCAGTTCACGCAGGGGGAGTGGAGGATGGGCGGCGAGGATGGGAGTCAGTTCACACAGGGGGAGTGGAGTGATGGGCGGCGAGGATGGGAGTCAGTTCACGCAGGGGAGTGGAGTGATGGGCGGCGAGATGGGAGTCAGTTCACACAGGGAGTGGAGATGGGCGGCGAGGATGGGAGTCAGTTCACACAGTGGGAGTGGAGTGATGGGCGGCGAGGATGGGAGTCAGTTCACACAGGGGGAGTGGAGTGATGGGGCGGCGAGGATGGGAGTCAGTTCACGCAGGGGGAGTGGAGGATGGGCGGCAGGATGGGAGTCAGTTTACACAGGGGGAGTGGAGTGATGGGCGGCGAGGATGGGAAGGCACCGTCTTGATTTTCTAGGCAGGGGTTTGTCTTCTGCTTCCACTCGTTGTTTGGCCAGGTGCGGTGACTGCAGTTTGGGTCGCAGCGCTCCTGCAACCGAGATCTTCCTCCACTTAAAAGAGCCTGACAGCCGTCGATCTTCCTCCACTTACTAGTGCCTGTAAGCCGTCGATCTGCCAGAATCCAGTACAGTCAATACAGAAGAGAAGCTGCCCCCTCGCCAACAAAAGAGAGCCCAGCACCATCAGCGGATATGTTGCCATGCTTAAAAAAACCAAGAGTCTACCTGGCCCCTACGGAAAGGAGTTCTGCCGATGCCGATTGCCGAGCCGATGACCAATAGAAGAGAGCGTACCCCCAAATGAGTAATTGCCCCGCGCCAACAGAAGGTAGCCTGCATTCTATTATTCAGAAATCCATTTCCCCAGAACACAATGCGAGGCCAGGGAGGGTGTTACACCTTTCCCCAGAACGCAATGCGAGGCCAGGGAGGGTGTTACACATTTCCCCTGAACACCATGCGAGGCCAGGGAGGGTGTTAGGGGTGTTACACCTTTCCCAGAACACAATGCGAGGCCAGGGAGGGTGTTACACCTTTCCCAGAACACAATGCGAGGCCAGGGAGGGTGTTACACCTTTTCCCAGAACACAATGCGAGGCCAGGGAGGGTGCACCTTTCCCCAGAACACAATGCGAGGCCAGGAGGGTGTTACACCTTTCCCCCAGAACACAATGCGAGGCCAGGGAGGGTGTTACACCTTTCCCCAGAACACAATGCGAGGCTAGGGAGGGTGTTACACCTTTCCCCAGAACACAATGCGAGGCCAGGGAGGGTTTTACACCTTTCCCAGGAGCGCGCACTGCAACCACGAGCACAACTGCATCGTGACACTGTCGCCCACCATCATCACTTTGGTCCTTGGCCTCGTCCCTTGCACCCTCCCTGCAACAGTTCAGCATCTCGCATCACCTCCGCATCGCCCACCCACCCGAGCTCTGCAGCCTTGAGATGCGCTCCTGGCACGAACCACTCTTGACCCTGCTCCAACTTGAAAGCTATAGATCTGTTCGAGAGCCTCATCGACCTGGCAGGCCCCAAACCCTCCTCGGGAGATCATGCCTGCATTTCCACAGGCAGCCACAGCGGTACGAGCCCACTTCCTCGGTTGGGAGCCATCAGTCCGAGACATTAGGCCCTCACAACTCCATTGCCCAGCCTACCCGCAGCCGCCGGACAACTGCCTGCGACCGTTCGTCCAGAAGAGCCCGGATGTTCCCCGCGTCCACCCCACCACGGCTGTAGCCTATGCGACTCCCACTGGCTCTGTACCCGACCTACAGAGCGCATGCGCACATTTGACACTGTATTCGACGGTCGGCGCCCCACCAGCCCTACTGCGTCACCGTCCAGCTGCGATGCGCCAATGTGCATGCTCACGCAGCAAGGCTGCTGCGGTGCCCAACATTGAGCCCTGGCAACGCTTAGGAAACGGCCGGCCAACAAATCGAGGGAGGTGGAGAATGGCAGTGGCGCCGAGCACATCCGAGGCGTTGCGAGGCGTTGCGAGGCGTTACGAGGCGTTGCGAGGGGTTGTCAGGCTGCAGCATTTCGCAGCACGAAGGTTTCATCTCCTGAGGGCGCGCACCCAAGCACCCCTGCGCCTGTGTGTTCGTGATGCGCTTGTACCTGCCGCACCCGACCTCCGCTTTGGGTCATTCAGATTGTGTTAAGTGCTGCAAGCTGTTGCCATGGTGGTCGCCACGCAGGTGCTGTGGCGTATTGACAGTGCTTGGCACAGCAACGGATCACAACATCACTAGAAATGTGCAAGGCGGACGGGCTGCTCGGCAATGAGCTGTCTGACATAGTAACCTTGTGGGCTGTGGCCTTGCCATCGGGCACATCGACTTGATATGCGGCGCACCTGATGCGAGACGCGGCTTGCCTTTTGTGATGCGTGCAGATGCAGACACATGCGACATAGCTACCTGCAGTTGAAACTTTCCCACGCGGTGTAATGGAACCACTCACGAGTCTTGAATCCGTCCAACACTGGACGCCCAATCTGTGGCCCCGCATCCTTCCCACCCCAGCCCAGTGATCACTCCAAGCCCGTGCTGGATAACGAACCTTGTTCCCGCCCGAGTGGAACGCAGCGTGCGACCTTCACTGCGTGCTGCTGCCTGCCTCCGCGCGCAGTAGCGCATGCATCGCCCCTTTCAATTGGTAGTCTGCCTCCGCGTGCAGTAGCGCATGCATCGCCCCTTTCAATTGGTAGTCTGCCTCCGCGTGCAGTAGCGCATGCATCGCCCCTTTCAATTGGTAGTCTGCCTCCGCGTGCAGTAGCGCATGCATCGCCCCTTTCGATTGGTAGTCTGCCTCCGCGTGCAGTAGCGCATGCATCGCCCTTTCAATGGTAGTCTGCCTCCGCGTGCAGTAGCGCATGCATCGCCCCTTTCAATTGGTAGTCTGCCTCCGCGTGCAGTAGCGCATGCATCGCCCACTTTCAATTGGTAGTCTGCCTCCCGCGTGCAGTAGCGCATGCATCGCCCCTTTCAATTGGTAGTCTGCCTCCGCGCGCAGTAGCGCATGCATCGCCCCTTTCAATTGGCAGTCTGCCTCCGGCGTGCAATGGCGCATGCATCGCCCACTTTCAATTGGTAGTCTGCCTCCGCGCGCAGTAGCGCATGCATCGCCCCTTTCAATTGGTAGTCTGCCTCCGCGTGCAGTAGCGCATGCATCGCCCCTTTCAATTGGTAGTCTGCCTCCGCGTGCAGTAGCGCATGCATCGCCCCTTTCAATTGGTAGTCTGCCTCCGCGTGCAGTAGCGCATGCATCGCCCCTTTCGATTGGCACTTTCTACTTTGAAGTACACTCCCCTTGGCGAGATGCTCCACGGGGGCCTCAGACGTTGTGACATCGATGCAGCAGACTCTCAGCCCCCTGCTTTCAGTCCCACTCCTCTCTGCTTCCCAACCGTCAGGTGCGCGCGATAGGAGAGCCCTCCCGCCCTGGTCAGCCTCAAGGGCAGTGATTGTAGGCGATGTCGTATCATTCATATGTCCATTGGCGCGCCCAATAATGCGTGCGGGAGCAGCCCTCAGACGCGTTTTAAGCATTATCCACTCGCCGCCGCGAAGACCTTGCCACTAAACTTGCAACATCGCGGCGAAGAATTGGCCGAAGACTCCCGGCGGTGAGCGCGGCGGTCTCATCGGCACTTGGAGCTTGCACACGGTGGAGCTCGGGTCTCACCGGCACTTGGAGCTTGCACACGGTGGAGCTCGGGTCGAAGCATTCATGGGGGCGGGGGCAAGCCCCGAAGCCCGGCTTGTAGCTCACCAAGCCCTCCGGCGTGGTGCCTGACCAGCCACACGCACCATTCCTCTCCACTCTTCGCCCCGCCCCCTCCACTCCCGCCCAATTGCCCTCTACCCACAGTGACAGGGTATACCTGCAGACTTCTCAGAGACTTGGAAGCAGGCCTCAGCAGTGCAATCCCGACCTCTGCAGTCTCATTGCGGCGTGACCTGGATCCATGGCTCTCATTGCGCCGTGACCTGGATCCATGGCTCTCATTGCGCCGTGACCTGGATCGATGGCTCTCATTGGAAAGTATTCCTCAAGGGACGACTCACTGCATCGCGTCCTCCAACGTCACTCCCTCGAACCCATTCAATCCCGATCGATGGCTGCACCGCGCCTTGTAGTGGCGCCGCGCCCTCCTGGATTTATGGCAGGCCGCCGCTTAGCCGAACTCAGCTTCCTTCATAAATATGAAGGCAGCCTGATCGTCCATGTCAGCTCCTCGTGCGAGTAGATGTGACCCAGCTTCGGGCTCGGGAAGGCACCTTCCACATGGCTCCAGAATCCGGCGTTCGCCCCACCTCGACACTCTGGCAGTAGCCCCCTCCCGTGAGGACTGGCGCCGGCTGGTTCGTCCGGGGGCTCAACCACTACCTGGGCGGCACCTCATCCGGTCCCCATCAGCCTTCCATGTCACGCGCGGCTCACCTCACTGCACAAGTGACATGTAACAATGCAGTGCACAAGGTCGATCGCAATGGCAGTGGTTTCTCGTCTGATGCGACACTTCTACTACTTTGGCTGCTAGCAGCCCTTTGACACCCGCGCCTTCAGGTTCTCAGAATAATTTCACGCCAGCTGGCGGCATGACTCGGGCAATACTTGGTTGGTTAGCTGGAGATACGGCTCCAACGCACTGCCGGTCCCCAAGCCGACCGGACCGAGCTTAAGAAGCAGAGTGAGTCATGCAATGCTCAGCACTGGCGGGGCGGTCACAAGGAAAACGTGCGACCTCAGTTTCGAACTCTTCCCCAATCCACGATGGCGGATCGACCTCCAGGATGCCGGTGCAGAGGCGCGTCACGCAGTGGCCCTGCGCAGCATCCCCCGAGGCCGGTGCAGAGGCGCGTCACGCAGTGGCCCTGCGCAGCATCCCCCGAGGCCGATGGGGTGAGGGGATGCCGAGGTGAGTGGCTCTGATAGGGAGAGGGGATGCCGAGGTGAGTGGCTCTAATAGGGTGAGGGATGCCGAGGTGAGTGGCTCTGATGGGGTGAGGGGATGCCGAGGTGAGTGGCTCTGATAGGGTGAGGGGATGCCAAGGTTTGTGGCTCTGATGGGGTGAGGGATGCCAAGGTGAGTGGCTCTGATGGGGTGAGGGGATGCCTAGGTGAGTGGCTCTGATGGGGTGAGGAGATGCCGAGGTGAGTGGCTCTGATAGGGTGAGGGGATGCCAAGGTGAGTGGCTCTGATGGGGTGAGGGATGCCAAGGTGAGTGGCTCTGATGGGGTGAGGGGATGCCAAGGTGAGTGGCTCTGATGGGTTGAGGGATGCCAAGGTGAGTGGCTCGGATGGGTTGAGGGGATGCCAAGGTGAGTGGCTCTGATGGGGTGAGGGATGCCAAGGTGAGTGGCTCGGATGGGTTGAGGGGATGCCAAGGTGAGTGGCTCTGATGGGGTGAGGGGATGCCGAGGGGTTTTGAGCAGGGCACTTAGGTTGGTCACCTTCTTATCCAGTCCTTTATCCTCCAGCGGGTTCAGATCGCGGTACCACCGTCCTGACCGCCGAACCATCCCACCAGCGCGCACCTGGCCTGCGTGTCAGCCATGGTGCGAGGTGGCTGGCACGGGGTCTTGTGACAGCGTGTTGTGTGGGCAAGCAGGGGAGGCGGCAAAGCAGCCTATTGGCCCATCGCCACGTCAGCACCACCATGGCCATGTGCCAGGCCATGTGCCAGTGGAAATTGTGGAGTCGTACTCAAAGTGCGGTGAGTGAGGGAGCCTTCGCCATACCTCTGACAGCCTCCCCGTTCTCCAAATATTCGAGCCGGGCAACTAGCCGGTGTGGACCGGGCTCCGCTGGCCGGAACACTGCAGCGTACGTGTCCCCCGCCACGTGGAAGGTCCTCCCTGCATGCCCCCGCCTTCCTCCGCGGGGTGAGGGACTGAGACAGCGCCCTCTCTTCGATACTGCAAGGCGGGGTGAGGGACTGCGACAGCGCCCCCTCCTTGATACTGCAAGGCGAGGTGAGGGACTGCGACAGCGCCCCCTCCTCGATACTGCAAGGCGGGGTGAGGGACTGCGACAGCGCCCCCTCCTCGATACTGCAAGGCGAGGTGAGGGACTGCGACAGCGCCCCCTCCTCGATACTGCAAGGCGAGGTGAGGGACTGCGACAGCGCCCCCTCCTCGATACTGCAAGGCGAGGTGAGGGACTGCGACAGCGCCCCCTCCTCGATACTGCAAGGCGCAGTGCACAGCGTATTTGTGCAGGTGAGGGTGAAAATGCCGTCAGGTGATGGCACAATGTGGTGGCACCGGTAGTCGTACTGCACTGGCTGGGAGCGTTCCTCGAGTCAGACGCAGCGAATCATGACCCCACGGCCGGGGAAGATCGATGGTCAGCGCGAGTCGAATGAGCGCAAATTACAAAGCCCGGGGATCTGTCACCTCGCCTCAAGATTCCCTCAGGGAGCGGCGCGGTCGCTGCGAGACGTCAGATTTCGAGAACCAGCGCAAACAGTCACATTTCGAGGGCTGACAAATGAAGGGAGGGGGGGATCTGGGGACCCAGGTCAGTGAGTAACCTGCAGAGATAGTGCGCGGACCCATCACGTTGACCACGAATACGGGGGTATCCGAGCGGTTTGCTGAAGGCATCTCGAATTCCACCTTCATCTCCCTGTGCAAAGCTTACCCGCGCGTGAGAGGTCGGGCGACCCATCAGAACTGTCAGCTCAAATCCCTGTGGCCTCTGTGAGATAATGGAAGTCTTCCATAAGCATTGCGGTGCTAAAGTCCACAGCGTACCACAAGGCACATAGAGCTGCGAGAGGACGAGCCCGTGACGCTCCAGTTGCCAGCCTGGAGGGGGTGCATCAAGCTCCAAGACTCTCGAGTTTCCCGCCAGGAGGGGGGGGGCGGAAGTTATCCTCCAAGTTCAGCTTTTATCAACTCAGCCCTCAGCATCACACCCGGGCCGCCATCACATCCTGAGCTCCAGGTTTGAGCTGCCCGATCACACGATGGGCAGCCTTTCTCCCCTCAGCCCTCGAAGATGTGCGCCGGAAGCCGAATACCACGTGAGTGAACAATTGATAACATCGTAGCAGCAGCCTGCCGGCAACATACTATGGGACACATCGACAAGACGAGAGTGTGCGCAGGCTTCGTCCTCGCTGCTGGGCCCCATCGGCCCCCTGCCTCCGCGCTAGCCCCATCGGCCCTCCACGCGCTGGCCCCATCGGCCCTCCACGCGCTAGCCCCATCGGCCCTCCACGCGCTTGCTTCATCGGCCCTCCACGCGCTAGCCGCATCCATGCACAAAATGTGCTGGCATATCTTTTAGGATCGACGCGACGAGAGCAGCTCACCGGTACATCCCCGGGAACGCGGCCACATCTGCCTCTGGTGCCGGCGGAGGGTTCACCGGAAAGACCTCGTCCAGGTAAGTATCTGTGGGCAGCACCAGAGAAGGAGGGGGAGAGCTCCTCGAGGAAGGGGCGCTTTGCAGCTGGGTGGAGGCGGCTTGTTCCGGCGGGTTTGCAGCTGACAGCGCCTGTTTGCGACGGGCCACCAACTGATGGTCTCTGGAACGCGCCTGGCGATACAGACATCCCCTCCAACCCCTCTATTTTGATGGTCTGACGCGTGATCTTGGCACACATCCATCCATGACCCCCCTCCACTCTTGCCATTTGATGGTTTGGAGAGGCGCCCGGCGAACGCCAATAACCCGCCTGCCCACCATCCAGCCGACTGAGCCCCCCGCTGCAGTCCCGGAAACGTGAACGCTTTGCGGGCGGAGTCAGCTACATCCGGGCATCCCTCACTTTCGCATCCGCTCAGATGGGCGCTTCCTCGGGAGCTGGAGAGCTCGCTGCCTCCCCTTCAGCGTCATCCGCGCCCTCTCGCCTTGAGCCCAACTGTCCCAACACCGCCTTTTTGAAGGAAGGCTGCTGAAATGGAGGCTACTAAATGGCACAGTTCCCGGCAGGTCGCCCCCCATCTCAAGCTCGACGGCAGTGGTTTCCGCGGCCCTTCGTTCGGCAGTTCGCGCCGCACCACAAGCCGGGCGGCTGCGCGATTCAGAACTCCGCTTGATGCGGCGGCTGAGCACATCTGCAGACATGAGGCGTGCGCACTTGGGCTGACGTGTGCGATGGGGGAGGAAGGGGGCGCGCCTTGCGGAGAAAGTAGGATACACAAGACGCGCTCATCTTGAAGTCGTGCAAGGTGCCGGACTCGAGGTCGCTGCTGGCGTTGAACCTGACAGAGAACAGCACCGGAGAAGAATGTGCAAGATTAATTGTGACAGTAGAGAACGATGCCGGAGAAGAATGTGGAAAAGTAGTTGTGACAGTAGAGAAATTCGACGCGCTCTGCTCGCACATGCGGCGTGGATGTGAGCCTTGCATTCTGGGCCGTGGCGAAGGTCTAAGGGATGCGCTCGCCCCGACCTTCTCTGCGGGTGCGGCTCGCTCCGCGATCTCGCTGTGGCGCGTTCTACCCTACCCTCTATGATCTCGCATGGCAGTTACCTTTAGCCCCGTGGAACGAGTCCTCGGATGACGCGGACGACCCGAAGCCGGCGACACCAAACGAGCCAAGACTACCGAGGGCGAGGGGGACGTGCGTCAGAGAACAGGCGCCAGTACGAGACCTATGCGATCAAGAGCAGCGATGCAACTCGTGACGCTGTACTGCGAGTTGGGGTGACAGATTTGGCGGCAGGTTTTAGCGCACCAGCGGCAAGCAGTTCTGAACGGAGGCTTGAAGAATAATTGAAGGTAATCCGGGAGCTTAAAGGTGGCCTTCCTTCTGGGAAGAGGCGGCTCGCAGCGCGCCTGGAGCGAGCTGGGCGCGACCCTTGACACGAAGCGCACCCAGTACGCATTGCAGTCCCCGGTATCTCGCTGCAGATACATCACGTCGTTCAACGACGTCCCTGGATCCTGCGCAAATATGATGGAGTGACTTGAGAGGTCGAGACCAGCGTGGATGGAGGCCTGGCGCAAACTGCGGATGCTGCTACGGCGCAAGGACAACCAGCAAGCTCCGTAGTTTCGCTGCATGATCGGCGCGTGACGAAACTAGCGGCAGGAAGAAAGCCTCGAGCGCTGCCGCGATCAGATATGCATTTGTGGTTCTCCTCTTTTTAGGTCGAGCAGCAGCGTCCGCAGTTCCTGGGAATCGCCACTGTACATGCACGAGTGTTGGCCCGCCACTGACTTCAGGGGCCAGAAAGCAACCCTTCGATATATGCCGATGCTCAAGCGGCCGAGGAAGGTTCGCTTACCAAGAAACATGGGGACGTGTCGTGGAAAACTCGTTCAATCATTGGGGCCAGATTGTGGCTTGAGCAGGCGAAGGCTCGGGAGGTGAAGGTGGAGAGCAGCCATAAACGGATCGCCGTCGCGCACAGAGGTCGCGGCATCCTGGACGCTGCGCTGCGCTCTGGACAGAGCGATTCGTCTATCGAAGTTCGGTTTGACGCGGAAGGCAATTCGTTCTCTTGCAGGTCGGTCTCGGATTGCACGTCAGACAGTCGAACGGGAACTTGCAGGATTTGGGCAGACGCTGTAAACGTATGCCTGACTGGGACGACAAGCGGCAGAGAGAGATATACAGGCGACAGGGTGTGAAATGTTGTGCAGTTTTCTGGAAGCTGGACTGCTATTTCGATGTTTTACGCAAGCCAAGGAGAGAAGGTCGTCATAATGATTTTGGCGATGGTTCTACTTTCGAAATGTGTTGTAATATTAAGTAATTTGTATTCGATGTTCCTCTCGTCTGGTTCCGAACTTCCACCTTCGCTTGACCTTCGAACTTGACTTCAACTTCGAACTTGTGACACCGCACCGAGTCGAGAGGAGTGTAGGTATTGTTGGGCCACTGTTTGGGCCCCGGCCCTCGGGCGGCCGTCCACGATTTGGGCCGTCCACATGTGGACGGCCCAAATTGTGGACGGCCGGGGGCCAAAACATTCTTAACATTCTAACATTTCGCAAATTAGGGCTCCCATACTTAAGCCCATACTTAAGGCGTGTAACGCGTCGGCCCGCGTCGACACCTGCGTTTTCCCATACTTAAGAAAAAATATATTTTCCATACTTAAGGAATATATTAATGTTGTTGGGGTATTCTCGGAGTGCTGGTCGGCATCAGCACTCGGAGTGCGTCCTCCGCACGACGCCTACGGTTTTGACAATCGTATACGATTGTCAAGCTCTGTCCCCCATACCAATATTGTGAATGCTTTTTATTTCTTAAACATTTACACTGGCACCATGTCTATATAGAGTGTTCTTTTCATAAAACAAAACATTTTTCATGGTACCTTAGGATACCATGCCCACTTCCCTGCGATACGGTAACCGTGCTTTGGATGTCCCGCATGGGGTGCCAATATCTCTTAATTTACTCCAGGCCTTGTATCCAACCCTTACAGATACCCCCATGCTTCTTCACATGCGCAGCACAGCAGTGTCGACAACGGAGCCAACGGAGCCACCTCGGAGCCTGGTGTCCACCGGCTCCTGCGGAGCCGGACCCTCATGTTCGACGGCTCCTACGGAGCCGGGATGGGACGGAGCGTGGTGCTTGGCAGCTCCTCCGGAGCCGGAGCCTCATTTTTTTCGGCTCCTGCGGAGCCGGAGCTTGGCGAACCCTCACTTTTTCGCGCTCCTACGGAGCCGGAGCCTAAAGCTTTCAAGCTCCGCCGGATTGCGCGGAACGAACGGATCCTACCGTGTTTTTGTGCATGTTTTAGAATGGCACCAAGCGTGCCAAGAAGCGCGTTGCTCGGACCGGGTTTAGACTCCTCGCCAGTGGATTCGGTATAGTCGAAAATGGTTTACAACGATGTCACCTGAGTGCGGGGAGCCGGTCCGTGCACCGCGCCTTAGCACCGCTTCGGGGCACACCACCGCCGGGCGGATTAATAAATATCTAATCCTCTAAAATAACAGCCCAAATTACGCATAAATTTCCTGGAGTTTTAAAGGGGTTATGCCTGATACGTTTGATAGCTTGAAATGACGGCATTGAACTCCTCTACACGTGGCACGAAATTACGGGACGAATGGATAAGCGAGGCGTATGTTATGGTCCGATCAGTAAACCCTATCATTATAACGACACATGTCGCACGTTTCCCTGAAAATTCCGATTCCACCGAATACTGACCGCATGCCTACGTTCGATAGCTTAAAATGGCGGCATTGAACTCCTCTACACGTGGCACGAAATTACGGGACGAATGGATAAGCGAGGCGTATGTTATGGTCCGATCAGTAAACCTTATCATTATAACAACACATGAGCGTCCAGTTCCGAACTGGCGAACTTCTTGATACTCCACCGCAGTCGCCGAGAACGTCTTGGCTCTCTCGCTCGGTGACATGGACGTGAACCACGACCCCGGTATGTTCACCACGACAGCCATATCGACTTGTTCAGGACCTGGGTATTTTTTATGATCTCGCAAGGGAGTGAGGTCTGAACAGCTGCAGGCCTTGGAGGGGCCATGGTGAGATGGTGGGCGGACCGACTGCGCCATTCAAAGCTAACTCAGGATTTTTGTCTACCCCGTAAAATGTTGTTAGATCCGCCCGGATTCGGAGCCGGAGCGTGACAAAATATGAATCCGCGGAGCGCGGATCGCATCGGAGCCTAAATTTTCACGGCTCCGCGGGCTCGGAGGCTGATTATATTTTGCACCGTCGGAGCCAGATCAGCACGGAGCTTGGACTCGGTTGGCTCCTACGGAGCCAGAGCCTGACTTTTCCACGCCCCGTCGGAGACGGAGCAATGCGAATCCTCGATCTCGCGGGCTCCTACGGAGCCGGAGCCTGGTAAAATTGGTGCTCCGTACAACGGAGACGGAGCTGCTCCGGATCCGTTGTCGGCACTGCAGCACAGAAGACGTGCAAACTGTCGATGATACGGCTATGTAGACAAGCGCCGTGAATATATTATCAGTATACAAAATAAACACTGCAAAGTTTGGACAGCAATGCAAGTGTACGGATGAGCGGGTTTGTGAGTGCAGTCTCTGTAAGAAGATCTGCTGAAGCACGACGCTTCCTCACTTTTGTACCTTACGTCTCCCATCATCTTAGATGGTACCGCCATTGGGTTGTGAACCCGAGACGTAGGTTGAACGACCAGCATGGTAATAACGACTAGTTCGTTCATGCTGCGCATGCGAGTTCCGCGCATGCTGAAAGCCAAGATGGTTCTTGTTTGTATTCAAGATGTATCTTTGCTTTGCCATCTTCGAGTTCGACATACGAACTCTCGATGACAGGGATGCCTGATGATATGACATTATCATCTGGCGACATGTACAGTCATCGTCGACCGTACTGACGACTGTCATAAATATATGACGCGACTCGACATGTACAGTCATGGTCGACCATACTGTCGACTGTCATAAATATATGACGCGACTCGACATGTACAGTCATGGTCGACCATATTGTCGACTGTCATAATAATATATGACATGACATGGTATGACATTGATAGAAACGGTGATATCGGTGTATATATATAAGGTGTATATATATACGAAGCAGTCAGAAAACACACAGTGACGGGTGCTCGGAATGTGATAGCATAAACTGGCTAGACAGACATACGGACTGTCTAAACAGGGAAGGCTAACGTGACGGTGGCACGGTCACGGGTGACACATGCCACACACAGTGAGGGGTGACGCAAGGAGAAGCAGGCCCCATACAGTGGGGGGGAAATCGGCTTCCCCGTGACACCACCTCACCCCGAAGGTGTGAGTGGCAATCCTAGAGCAAGCAAACCCTAAAACCTAAACCCAATGTCACTTAATGTCAGAGTTCAAGGGACCATTGCAGCTAGCTAACAGCTAGCAAGATGCGGTGTCACTCTGCAAGATAATTGCGGCGAAGGTCTAGACTAGTTCACTAACATGTCGGTTGCGATGTGGCCGCGTATTCACTAAGTGGTGGCGGCGGTGTCCTCGAAGATGTCGAGGGGCATCCAGACGACGAATCAACCAACTCCTGTGCGGTGCCAAAGCCAAAAGTAGCCTGGCACCACCAGAGCGAATGCGTCGATGAGAAGGGGTTGGGGAGGTGGAAGGTGAAAAATGCGGTAAGGGGGCGCGATTGAGCGCATTGGGAATGGCTCGAAAGGAACGATGGTGAGGGGCGAAGTGGGCGTGGCAACATCACCACACACCACTAGATGGTGAACAGGTGGGGTGCAAGGCGAGGGCGAAGGGAGTGGAGGGACGAAGTCGAAGGAGTCAAAGCACTCGTTGTTGATGGCGAACGCGATGGACTCGAGTTTGGTGCTTGGTGTGTAAGCACCACCAGGCACCACCAGACCACAGCCAAAGGGAAGATGCTGTCGTCGAAGCAAGTCCAGTGCAGACCGAACTGCGGCCATGCGCGCACGCTGGCGTAGCGAGGCCATGATCTCTGCGTCTGCAAAATCTGGAAGGCGCGTCGATAGGGTTTCGTGGGTGAAAGGTAACTCCTCGAAAAGTTAACCAAACCAAGCGATGGAGAAGTCAAATTGGGGTGAAATTTGACGAGGAAAACGAGGGTAATGTCAAAAACGTCGTACGGTAACCCGTATTCCCGCCAGAAGGGGTGCTGCTAGTCAGAAAGTCGAGTGGACGTTTGGGTTGATGGTGATAACGTAACTTCTTGTAAAATTAACGGAATCGGACGATGTAGGAGTCAAATTGGGTCAGTTTTTGACGAGGAACACGGCGGTCACGTCAAAAATGCCGTAAGGTAAGCCAGTTTTCCGGCAGCAGAGGCGCTGCTGGCCAGAGCGTTGGTGGAAGGAAGTAGGCGGCCAGAATGAAGGAAGTAAACAAAGGAAGTTTGGCCGAGGGAGATCACGTAAAGCCAGTCACAGACGGTAGGAACCACGCGAAGTCGGGCAAGGAAGTTGGATGAGGCGGCTGCACTCAAACCGATGAACGCCCAAAGGAAGTAAAGGGAATTGTAGAATCGGCGGAAAGCCAAAGCGAGTCAAGCCAAACCGAACACCACCAAGCGTGATGTGGGTCGATAACCTGATAGAAACGGTGATATCGGTGTATATATATAAGGTGTATATATATACGAAGCAGTCAGAAAACACACAGTGACGGGTGCTCGGAATGTGATAGCATAAACTGGCTAGACAGACATACGGACTGTCTAAACAGGGAAGGCTAACGTGACGGTGGCACGGTCACGGGTGACACATGCCACACACAGTGAGGGGTGACGCAAGGAGAAGCAGGCCCCCATACAGTGGGGGGGAAATCGGCTTCCCCGTGAGACATGTCTGACAGGTATGACACGTATGACATGTATGACACATATGTCATCGGTCATGACCCTGACAGATCTCCCCTCTTAAAAGAGTTGTGACCTCATCCGGGCATACCTTTGTATATGTCTATGATGTCTTTGTTGTTGTCGCTTCTTGCTAGTACCAGTCTTCTTACACCGATTTGAGGCGTCCCTCGTGGTGTTTTTAGGTTATTGGGGGGAACTGAGTCCACTTTAGTCCCTCACCTTACAGTTCTTAGGATGTAGCCCACCTTTCTGGAAATCGTATCGTATTTCAGAGTGACGTTTCAAGGTTCAATGAAGAGCGTTTTCGTGATACAGATTGACGCTGGATTACTGATTGATCCACACGTTATCGTGTATGTACTAGACGATTCAAAGCATCCGAAGTCTACGTTACGGATTATTTGCGCTAGCCGTCGTCGCTTTGCGCGAACGATGATCCCACGATTTAACAATTTATAATCGAACGATTCTCGGCCTGATATAGTGCACCCAACCCTTCCTCCCCTCCTTAAGCTACTTTGGAGGATCCTAGGTGGCGATGGGGAGCCCGATTTTGGGGGCTTGTTTTTAATGCAAACGGAGCGGCCCTGCTTAACGGAATTGGACTTATAATCCTCAACCGGTCTGCTCAACTCCTCAATGTTTTTGTCCAGTACGCACGCTTTGACGAACATCTATCGCGATGAGTGAGAATGGATTCGCCACGTACTAATGTGAAATTTATTCAGTTATGTTTGTCAAGCACAACTTAGGATCACAACTCCGTCTACCTCAGTCAATGTCTCCGGTAGCTTCGGATGACTGGCCAAGAATCCGATGACAAACCACGGTTTTGGCAAAGGTAGCATTTAGCAGTTTTTATTTATCCACAGATATGATATCTCGCATGTGTGCGTATCTGTGCAAGGGTATGATTTTGAACAAGGCTCACTACACCTTTAGCAAGGAAGGATCAATTCCCGCTTCAATGCAACATAATGATAAACATTAAGAGCAAGGTTATATAGATGATCGACATGTATTAGTATATATTACAAGAAGTAAGGGCATAAGGCTTAATATAATGTCTAGCCTTCATAGGCAGCTATAATGTCTGCTGCATTGGTCAACTCTGTGGCTTTGACCCAGGTGTCATGCTCAGGACCGTAGCCTGCATATCGTACTAAATAGTATTTGACACCTCTAGTGAATTTATCCGAGAGTATATGTGATATCTCAAATAGTGGTTGCCCTTCTTCGGTGATCATCTGTGGCAGAGGCAAAGGTGCTTGAATCGAGACGTTGTACAGCTCTAATCTGGAAACAGGCTGTACCGGATGAATACGGATATCAAGATCTCCGAAATCTAACTTGTATGCACGTCCATGGCTAAGCACTTTGGAAATGGTGAACGGCCCAATATATGGCTGTTTAAAGTGTCTGCCTGCCTCTGTCAAACCAGTCCATTGAATAAACTCGGTCCGTAAAAGAACTTTCTGCCCAACTGCAAACTGCTTAGGCAGGTGAGTCTTATTGAATCTGGCTTGGCTAATTTCTGCTGCTCGGGAAATGTTATCTACCGCGTTGGCATGAATAGCCGAGTACTTAAGGCTGCGAAATTACCGGTAATTTGAAAATGGGGTGTGGTAATACCGGGTAATTTACCGGTAATACTTTCAGTGGTATTACCAATATTTTACCGCCTGCACAAAATGACCCAACTTTTGCCTCGGGGCTCCGAATTCGTTTTTTTAAGTTCGTGTGGGTTTGTATTGGCCATTAGAATTGTGTCGGCACATAATCGATTGCTATTGCGATGATGAAGGTGCACACACCATACTATTACTTTTTTCCAGAAGTACAGACAGTATCCCAAATCCGAGTTCTTCATGGTGCGGTGTATTGATCGGGTCCCCGCGAGGTAGCATAATCGGGAACCAATTTCGACTATGCCCATTCCGATATTGACACGATATTTCATAGGACAGAGGTATATAGAAGGTCCCAAGCAGAAATTTGAGCGCAACCACTTGCGCTGCGGAAATTGCCTGCATACCGAAATCTGACAGTACACTTTGTCTCTCACGCCGATTCGCAGTAGTTGGGTCGATCTCGTCGTGAACGACCTCCTCAGCAGCGGCGAGACCTGCCTCATCAGAACTTTCCTGTTGCTTACGCTTCTTCTCATATATATTGCCTACGCCACTCTTTGCAATTTTCTGCAGTGGACTTTTCAGTCAATTTGAGCTTGACATCATCTGGAACGCTAGCGCACGAAATGACTTGATTCAACAGTTTCCCGGTATTGATATTCTGAAACGCTACATTCGTTTCCACGGTCGAGTCATACTTGCACGTTAGAATAGTTCGTACGTTTCGCTTACAGGTTTTCTCAGTGTCAAGTGTCTGGGAAAACTCGGGAGTGTCGTGGAACAGTGAGAGGAGGTACTTGTGCTGTGTACCCGGAAGTTGGACTGCCCCCTGAACGGAGCCTGCAAAGCGTTATAAACTTCGGTCGGCACAGTGTGAGAATGCTTGTCCGCATCCTCCCACTCGAGTAGAGTGTCCTCATCCTCATTACTCGCAGTGCCACCACATTGCGAATCCATGACAGCCGAGTGGCAAATTCCAAATAACGGAGTGGAGAGTGTCTTGAACTTTTGGAATTTGTTCGTTTGCACTTTCCAAGTCGGCCACGGCGATGTTCGATCGCCGACAGACCAATGGGAACCGGTAACTTACCAGGTAATCGCTGGTAATTGGTAAATTACCAGTGCGGTAATTGGTAATTTACCGGTAAAATCTTAAGTATGGAGGGTAATTCAGAAACGGGGGTCGGTAATACCAGGTAATTTACCGGTAATTACCACACCGGTAATTTACCAAAAAAATTACCCCGCAGTCTTACGAGTACTGGTCAAAATGATCTCGAATAGCTCTTTGTATTGGAACAGGAGCTTCTGGCGGAATAGTGATGACCAGGTCATGAGGCGAAAGTGGTTGCGCCATCGAGTCGAGATAAAATGGTGAATAACCAGTTGATGCAGAAACGGTATTGTTAATTGCAAACTCCACCAGAGGCAACTTGTCCTCCCACGAATTGGCTGAAGTATCATTGCAACAACACCTGGGGATGTAAAAAAACACTACTTAATCAGTTTATAAACCAGAGGATGGTGAAATCAAATCATGAATCAACAATTTGAAAATTACCTGAGGATGTCCTCAATGAAGGCATGGCTCCTCTCATTGGCAGCATTCGACTGTGGATGGTGTGACGATGTCATGGACAATCTCGTACCAGTAGATTTCCACAGTGTCTGCCAGAATGTAGAGGTGAATCTGGGGTCTCGATCTGAGATGATGTTCCTCGGAAGACCATGGAGCTTGAAGATATGCTGCATATAGATAGAAGCAGTATGCTGAGCTGTCCAGGTCATGCTGAAGGGAATGAGATGACAACGATGAGAGAATTGGCACATTACCACAAATATACTGTCGTGCCCATTAGTGGTGATAGACAGATCAGTGATCCAATCAAGAGATACATCTAGCCATTTTGTCTTAGGCACGGAATATCGTATATCTGCCTGACCATAAGGCTTGTGTCGCCTCGTTTTCTGGCGCTGACAAACGGGGCACTCCCGAATGTACTTGATGGCTGCCGTTGTCATTCCTGGCCAATAATACCGGCTACGCAGAAGATGAAGCATGCGATTTTTGCCTACATGACCAGAAATAGTGGCTGAGTGGCACTCATGAAGAAGAATGTGGCGAAGTTGTGTGATCTCACCGTCATCTGTGGGGACTTTAGCTGTTGGTGGAATGTACAGCTGTCTGCCATATATGGTCTTACGATAGATCAACCCCTGAATGAGCTCGAAGTTGTAGCTGCTGACTGACTGTGACGAAGTCGATGATGTCGCTTAGCCAAAATAGTCTGTGCAAATGTGTCACGATCATACTCGGATATAATGATGTCGTGTAGCTGATGAGCTGATGAAGAAGATATAAGAGCAATGAATGTAGGATCTGCAGATGGAATGACCTCGCTGATGTCCATGTGATGAAGACAATCAGTAAGTTCAAAAAGTGCAGAGATACGCGTGAGTGCGTCTGCAACCTTATTCTTCTCGCCAGCAATGTGCTCTATACGGAAGTTGTACTCAGAGAGCTCATCCAACCACCGTGCCTGTTTGGGGCTCAGTGTGGATTTGGTCTGGAAATAAACCAGTGGCTGATGATCTGAGCGTACAATAGTCTCAGGAGCTCCCAACAAGATGTGGCGAAAGAATCGGAAGCCTTCCACAATGGCAAATAGCTCGATCTCAGGAATAGGCCAACGTCTCTGTGTATCGGATAGAGTGACGCTGTGATAGCCACATGGCTTCATACCTTTTCCTTGATCCTGGAGTATTACTTGACCAACGTGTGTGCCTGATCCATCGACCTCCATAATAGATGGCAGTTTCTGATCTGGAAGCTGCAATACTGGAGCGTTACAGATGGCACTTTTGAGGTTATCAAATGCCTGCTGCTGCTCAGTTTCCCAGACAAACTCTGCATTATCTTTAAGGAGACGATTGAGAGGCTCGGCAACTTTGGAGAACTTTGGTATGAATCTCCTAAATTGACCAACCATGCCCAAGAATGACCGAAGGGATGACTTGCCATCTTTAGCCATACGGCGTAGAGGCTGCTTTCCAACGGTGGGACCATAAGACACTAGAGGCTGAATTGCCATGACCGCTCTGATTCTGTCTTCGATGATGGATAGGCCTGCTTCAGAGATGTGATGTCCGATAAAGTCTATAGATCTGACGAACAACTCCACCTTGGAAGGCCTGATGTAGAACTGGTGATCTCTGCAACGCTGGAGGAACTGTCGAACATGCTTCACATGGCTGTCAAAATCTGGACTGTATACAATAGTGTCGTCCATGAATATGACAAGGAACTGGTCGATGAAGTCAAAGAATGCCCGATTTCCTACACGAAGTGCTGTTGCAGGAGCATTGGTCAATCCGAAAGGCATAACTGTCCATTCATAAGAACCGTATCTGGTGCGAATAGCAGTTTTATGAATGTCGTCTGGATGAATGGGGATTTGGTGGAAGAACTGGTTGAAATCAAATCTACTGAACCAGCGTGCTCCCTTCAGCTGCTCTAGTAGGGTGTCATGTGGTGGTAGTGGATACGTGTCCTTTATGGTGATGTTATTCAGGGCACGATAATCACAACACATCCTCCACTTTCCCCCTGGCTTAGGAGCGAAAATGATTGGGCACCCATATGGCGATGATGATGGACGAAGGATACCCAACTCGACATATTTTATGATTTGCCGTTTGAGCTCCTCCATCATGGGTGCTGGAATGGTGCGCACTGGCTGTGATGGAGGCTTATGTCCAGGTTCGATGTCGATTCTATGATATCCACCTTCAAACCTTTCTGGCTTATGACCAGCTGGGAGATCCTCCTGGAATACGTCTGAAAAGTCTTCTCTCACTTGATCACGTGCTGCTGTGATCTCGGGGTCTTCCATTGTGGTGTCTGAGTCTGATGCTGCAAAGACCAATTCACCATCGACCACGGAGAGGAAAAAGAGATATGCTACGGCTTCTTCAGCCGAACCACTTGATCGAATGCGACGGAGATGTTTTCTCATGGTGGTGGCGCTGACCAATTCCATTTCAGGAAGGCCATCTGAGTCTGGAGTCTGCTCAACTCTGGACAATACTGTGCGAATACTGGAGCCTGATGAATGCTTCCTAGTGATCGTCAGATTTTTGGTCTGAAAGTCAATGTGTGGATTCCTCCTCTCCAACCAATCTTGACCCAGAATGACAGTGAATGGTTTCATGTCAATGATGTAGAAATCTTATGTATCCTTATACTTGCCCAAAGAAAATGTAGCCTTGGGAAGATAGGATGTGCATGGTAGTTGGCTTCCTCCAGCCAATCCCACTGAAAATGATGAAGAATCTGTGGGAGCTATACCAAGCTGAGCAGCGAACTGTCTGTCGATGAAAGACGATGTGGCTCCTGGATCTACCAAAATGTGAGTACTCTGTCCATAAACTTTCCCTTTATACAACAACAGCTTCTTCTGTGATTTCAGCTGTGCTGTTTGAGACTGCATCTGTGCGATGTGTTCTGTGGGATTGTCCATCTGCTGAAACTGCAATGTCAGACTGGATAGGACTTCAAGGTGTTGATCGTATTGATGAGTTTGCCAGACCCATCCTTAGCACCCTGATTCTTCTGTGGCTGTCTCTGATTCTGAAAAGGATTCTGAGCTGGTGGCTTACCCTTGATCTCCTTTCCATCATTGGTCCTGGTGGCAAAACAATCCTTCTCGATGTGACCAACACGATCACAACGATGGCAGGTCTTATTATTCTGTGATTTTCCTTTTCCTTTTCCTTTGCCCTTGCCTTTACCACCTTTTCCTTTGTTCCGATTCTGATTGGAGTTCTGGCTGCCATTCTGATTCCAATTCCGATTTTTGTTGGATCTGTCATATGGCTTCTGGCCACGTCCTCTGTCCTTATCCTTTTTGGCTGGACCTCCAGATGACTGCTCCTTCTGCCCTCGATAGTGAAGAGTCTCTGACTGCTTCGAATGAATGACATAGTTCAAGTCGAGCAGTATCTGTGTGGTTAGTGACCACGACATATTATTCCTTTCTGTCTCTGTCAGGAATCGTAAATGGAACTGTCTGCGAAGTTCTGGATCTATGCTGTTGACAAATCTGTCCTTTATCAACACATCTTCCAGTTCAACTGCTGCCAATGCAGCCAGTGAAGTGAATGTGCGTAGATAATCTGAGAAAGTCTGGTTTCCTTGAATCAGTGACATTAGGTGTTTTTTGGCCACTGATCTTTTATGGGGGTTACCAAACTGTCTGAGGAAAATCCCTCTGATCCCTGCATATGTGGCATCTGGTTGATTTGCCACGACCTGGAAATAGTGTCGGTCATTATTCTGTATGAGGGTCAGGAAAACTGTGATCAGGTCTTTGTCTGGAACTCCTGGATACGTGAATTGGAAGTATCTATCCACGGTTTCCAACCAAACCTCTGCGTCCATTCCTGATTTGTATTCCTTTGGTGGTGTCATTTTCACCTTGGGAACCAAACTGGGTGGTGCTGGTGCTGGTGCTGGATCTGCATCTGGATCTGTGAAGACCATTGGAGGATTGTCTGCAGTATATTCATCATCTGGTTCCTTAGGCTCGTTTTCAGAATCCCGATATCTGCTCATATCAGGCTTCATGCGGCTGATATTGTCGAAGTACCCTATCTTGTCGAATCTGGTCTGGGTATTATCATAACCAACGAGCCATTTTGGGATCTTGAACCGACTGTATGCATCATATGAGCCTAAGATATCAAAGAACCATGTAGACGGATCTGCATTGATGGGTGGAATGTCTGGATCTTCTGCTTCTGCCATCTAAGAAAAACAAAACACAACACCAAAATATCTTCAGCTAACTGAGTGTGTGTTGATATATATATACCTATGTTATATATGGTATATCTGTATATTATGATGAGGTTATACATGTACATATATCCACCTTCTTCCCCCCTCAAGGAAGTGTGTAATATAGTGGCAGTTGTCAATTGCCAATACCTCATTCAGCATGCATTCCTATAGGAAGCAGCTGTTACAGTTTTAGGGTTGCAGCCCTACAGTCCTTGGGTTGTAGCCCTGCAGTTTTTGGGTTGTTGCCCTACAGTTCTAGGGTTGTTGCCCACAGTATTATCATGTCTGTGATGATTTAGCATGACATAATAATGCCAAAAAACGAAGTTTTTCGAAATAATAGTGGCATTTTAGGGCATATGTGGTTACAGTGGCCCTGTTACCCAATAATGTGATTAGGGTGTTACATGTTATCAGTAACCCTAATACAGGTAAAAAATAAGCAGTATAATGTTTTTGCAAAGATTTTTAAGCAAAACTGCATTTAATACCTACATAAATGTAAGGTGGTTTTCAGGAGGTACGTTACACCCCTGTTACACACATTTAATTTTAGGGTTGTTACAGGGCGTTACACATGCTGCAAAAATAAGGGATTGTTATTTGATATATAAACATTCATTTCAGCAAAAAAATCAATCCGAAATTTTCAAAATGTGTTTTACGTACAGCATTTTGAGCGATTTATTGTTACAGCAATATGTATACCCCTATATATTCAACACCTAATATTTAGGGTGTCACACAGATATGACATGTGTCATTATGATTTCCTGATACCTCAATAGGTATAAAATCATAATTTTAAATAAAATGGGCACACATTTTTCATTTTGAAATTAAACGTGGAGCATTTTTACCCATTTTACAGCTTTTTCAGCTATCTAAAATATTGCTTTGGTGACATATCTCAGTGTATATGTGGAATGTAAGTACAGAATCACTGTAAGGAACTTCACTTTTGCATATGACAAATTTCATAGCAAATAAGTGAGTTGTGCTGTATATCAACATTTATGGTTGACAGCATTCTGGGTTTTACTGATTTAAACCCATGCACAGCAAATGTACTTTTCTGATTATGTATAGATTTATCAACTTAAGTGGAAACACCCACTTTAGTGATATTTATCAACCTATGATTTGTTCTGAGCATAGGTCTGTGCTCTTAAGATTTATCAAAGTGATATATCTTATTTAGAACAAATCTGGACTTTGCTGGATATAATCACAACAACTTGACACAGCACATTTATATGTGTGTGGTTGTCCTTAAAACTATTGTCAGATATCATGTAAATACTGATCTGTGTGTTGCATGCAATTGATCTGATCAAGTCTGATTCAACTGTCAATATGCAACGTAGTTGTTGTAGTTGCTCCAGCAATGATTATGTGGGATGAGACGAATGGACTGCACCCAACAGTTACCAGCTGTTTTATGGGTGCAGTATTTTGCCTTCGGGTCTGGAGATAACTCCATCCAGCCCTACAGCATGTTGTCTTATCCTGTTCCCTTATGTATCGCCATCATTGACACTTTCCACGCACATGTGTTTGGAAAGTGGTATCTATATTACCATATACAATATAGTTGATCTATTCACTCTGAGTCAGTGAATCTCAACATATATAATGAATGCTTGTGTATGTGCAGTGTGTAGTACTGCTGATTAGTACTTATGTCAGTGTGTGTGTATGTTTACTTGTACACACTCTGCAGGATATGTTCTGGGTATCACAATATCCTAGACAATTTATCATGCAAGACAGTCAGCATACCATGTACTGATTACATCTAACATGATATATATAGTTTAGGGATCATTGTAATTCCATGCTAATCTCATTACAAAATGAGTTGCTTGATAGATTTTACATGAAGCTCAGGTGAGCATTCCATCCAGTAATCCACCATAGAATGTACATGTGATCTGGAGAGCATCTCGGCTCCACCAGGACATGACAAACTAATTATGGTGTTGAGATCACTTTCAGGCACCCTTTGCTACATGGATTCGAATATAGACTAGCATTCACTGCAATATGCTTATGCTCTATGTACTACAGCTGGTATCGTGATCAAGCTGTACAGTATAATAAAGCATGTACAATTCACAATCAATGCAATCATTCAGCATAAGATATGTGCATAGTATAAAAGTGTATGCACTGCATGTTGATGATTGCTGTAAGTGAAATAAGTGCATGTGTATGTGTGCTGATTCGCACACACATGTTGTGAACAGATCATTGTGATGCTAATAAGAGTAATGTTGATGATTAAAGTATTTGTGCAGCCATCAGAACACTTTGGAATTTGCTGCAGTATGATAATGATACTTTCACAGCAACATAGTGGTAATGTATCCAAAGCATAACGATCATGTATACAGTCATTCTGCATATGATTTCGACGAGCTTATACATATGTGCTTCTCACTGCATGTAAACACATCAAAAATTGTACGCGCTAAAATCGAACGTTCTTCGCATGTGACGAAATCATGAAGAACGTATATCGTGCTGACAGGCCATAAATCATTGTACGCGCTGGTATTGTAAACAGTGCGAAGGAATTATTTGCAAAAATCACTGATATACGTCGCATACGAATGCGAGCGCTGACATGTATACGAATCAAAATTCTGTCGATGACCACTATGTAATATATCATTCTGGACAATTTTTGAAAGTGATTCATACAAGTGCGCGCATGCTGCGATTCACTTCTGTAGAAATATGCGACCATCGCGCATGCTGCCATCTGCAAATTAGTGACCATCGCGCATCAACATGTATGAAGCAATTTAGTGCAATTATGAAAATCGTGATACTGCGCTGATGATTTTTCCACGCGAAAACGATTTCGCCGCTGATTTATCGCATCTGCGAACATGCATACATTTGCGAACCATTTATGCGAATACGTTTCATTGCTGCGTCGATGTATGCCCTGCGCACACCTTATCGCGTATGTGTGCGATCAGCTGTTTCCGCGTGTATGCTGCGAGAAATCTCCTCGCGCAATCTCTGCGCTGTCGATATGCGAGTGTATATTATTCGCCCTGCAGATATTCAATATTATGCGAGCGCTGTCGATATGCGCCCACCTGCAAACCTGCGAACAATATTAAATATACTACGTCTATCGCTGCACCCACTTGAGTTCTCGAGTATTGTGCCTTGACGACTTTTAGAATACCATCTGATACGGCTATGTAGACAAGCGCCGTGAATATATTATCAGTATACAAAATAAACACTGCAAAGTTTGAACAGCAATGCAAGTGTACGGATGAGCGGGTTTGTGAGTGCAGTCTCTGTAAGAAGATCTGCTGAAGCACAACGCTTCCTCACTTTTGTACCTTACGTCTCCCATCATCTTAGATGGTACCGCCATTGGGTTGTGAACCCGAGACGTAGGTTGAACGACCAGCATGGTAATAACGACTAGTTCGTTCATGCTGCGCATGCGAGTTCCGCGCATGCTGAAAGCCAAGATGGTTCTTGTTTGTATTCAAGATGTATCTTTGCTTTGCCATCTTCGAGTTCGACATACGAACTCTCGATGACAGGGATGCCTGATGATATGACATTATCATCTGGCGACATGTACAGTCATCGTCGACCGTACTGACGACTGTCATAAATATATGACGCGACTCGACATGTACAGTCATGGTCGACCATACTGTCGACTGTCATAAATATATGACGCGACTCGACATGTACAGTCATGGTCGACCATACTGTCGACTGTCATAATAATATATGACATGACATGGTATGACATGTCTGACAGGTATGACACGTATGACACGTATGATACATATGTCATCGGTCATGACCCTGACAGTCGAGCTCGGTACCGAGTTCCCTGACGGAGCTGTCGTACTTGTGATCGGTGGTGTCAGTTCAACCCCCGGATCTAGTGACGTGAAAACCGGTTGTGTGAATGTCGAAACTGCCACACACGAATCTTCCCAAGCATCAGCTTCTCCGCCTCGCCCTGAAGTAAAGCAAGAAAATTTAGTTTGTGACTTAACCGAATCGCCTCCACCTCCTAAGGACTCGTATGAATCATTGAATCTACGAAATCCTCTAGCGCTGTACAAGAACCAAAGCTCAAGCATAAGGTCAAATCGGAAAATACTGCCTATACCGGACCAGCTATTCCGATAGATTTTTCTCAGCACGTTGATTTGACCCAAGACGTAGCGCCAGGTATACGTGAAGAGGTTGTCGACGAACTGCCAGTGCCTCTACTTCCGGGGGTAGTTTATAAGCCACGTGCTGGACATTTCTCTCCTTGGAGAGATTTCTTAAAATACGATCCGCAGACCTGGATGCGTTCTGGGAACAAAAGGCGTATCAGAGGCCGTATTACTAGAACTACGCGATGTGGTGGGGCTTTATCCTGTGAGAACGATGCATGTGTCGTATTTCGTACAACGGGTGAACGTAACCGTTTCCAATTCACCGGTACCTTTAAGAACCGCAATCTGGCGTGCGCCCTTTGCAACGCTGCGCCTACTCATTCCGGCAATTGTCCATTTGAAGTAAGCTTCCAAGAAGACTCCGATTTGAACATCCTCGTGCTTTCTACTCCCTCCAATGGACACAGCCATTCCGTGTTGTCCACCGACAATCCCAGCGTGGGTGAGCTAAAAGCAGCTAAGACTAGGGCTGAGGAGGTTCTTAACACCGGTGAGGTTCGAAACGTGTGCCAGGTGAAAAGGACTTTACTCTCGGAAACCGTCTTTCCAAAAGACTCTTCTTTTGACCCTAGCCAGCTACCAGACATCGCGAGGAAAATGAACGTGATTGATAAGGCAATGGACCAGAATTTCGTGCGAGGTCGTCGACAGGATGAGGGCATGAAAGCCGTTTCCCAATGGGCTGCTCGGCACGGTAAGGGGCTACTGCAATCTTTCGCGGACGAGGGGAACATCGACAGTTATGCTCACACGTTCGTTATGTCCAGTGTCGGAGTGGATGGAGATGTCGATCTCGTGCATCGCATGAACCCGAACAGCAGCGACGACTACCTTCGCTCAGCGTACGTCCACTTGGATTTCGTACATCGCAAGGTTTCTGGGGATTGGGTGACGATGGGGGCGCACGTGTTCTCCATAGAGGCCAACGCCCTGCTCATTATTGCCCACCATGAACGTACCCAAAGACTGTACCGAAACACAGGTACTGTTTTGGACATTGGTGAAGAAGACGGTAGCATCATGGAGAGACTGACTTTCGCCCCCCCATAAATTGGGGGTGACTGTCTCTTCCTGTGTCACCCCTCGCCGTGAAGTGTCACTTGCACCTTGCCAGCCTGTCTGCCTGTCCCTCAGACAGACAATTAAACACTATCCGGTATTTTATTATCTACCTTAGTACACTACCGGAAGCCCGAACGTAGTCCGTTTCCGCCCCTGCAGTTATATATATATATATACTCATATATATCTCTTTCTTCGTCAGGTTATGGGCATGTTCCACTTGGATTGTGTTCGTGGCATTTGGTAGGCGGCTTTGGTCCTTGGGGCTGCACCAGCGCCTCTCGCATAGCAGCCGAACACCCGCGTGCGGAAGTATTATTCTATGGCTTCATGGGAGATGCAGCAGGTAAGTTAAAGATCATAATTTTCAATGGGAGAGTTTGCAAGTTACACGGTTCTGACAATCGTGTACGATTGTCGGAACCGTTGACAATCGTATACGATTGTCAGCAGCTGACAATCGTGTACGATTGTCAGCACCATGTAACCTACGCATGAAATACAGGGCAAGTCAATAATCACAGTTTTCTATGTGGGAGTTTGCACATTATAACGTTCTGACAATCGTATACGATTGTCAGCACCGTGTAAACCTACGCATGATATACTTGGTTTTCAAGAACTGATTAATATTTGGGGCACAGGTGCTAGCTGGGCAGCAATCAAGAAAGTTTGGCCAGACCAAGATGACCGTAACAATCTGGAGTGCACGTTCCATTGGGGGCAGAACTTACATAAGATCGAATCTCTTATTCCATCAGATCTCCATGCCGGGCACAAAGACCTGTTACAGCTATGGATTTACTCTACTCCCGAGGCCAAGGTGTCCTGTGAAACAGCCATCTTCGCCCGGTATGCTGAGAAATGTGACAGGTCGAATCAGCCAAAATTGAATGCGTACTTCGTTTTCCAAATACGGCCCGCGCAGCACATTCTGTCGCAATTCAAGGATCAAACCGAAGACATGACCGCCGAAATCCAACGACCGCTTGCATGCCTTGCGGAAAGCATGCACGCGAAGTGGAGATCGTGGGGGGCATATATACTACTCCACCTTGTTGGAGTCGGTGGAATTCGATAGCCTTATGCAGATTCGACAAATTTGCCTGGCGATGAACCGGCAGAACTCAACAAAGCACTTGTTGTGCGTGCAAGGTCGTATTCGTTCATTGGAGGATAAGTGGGTTAAAGGCGTCCTTACTCAGGCAGAGTTTGCAGATGGTCGCGAATTAATGCAAACAGTTCGTGCTGGCGCGACAGGATGGCTTCCACAGAGGGGCATCCCTGCAACGGACACCCACCGTCCAGATAAGGTAAACCATGGGGGGGTTTCGCGCAAACGCCCTGCGGAACTTCCCTCGGAAGGCGTCGCCTCCAAGAAGACGCGCACTGCCTCGGCGGTGCCACCTGCCTCTGCGGCAAGACCTACCTCGGCGGCAAGACCTACCTCGGCGGAAAGACCTACCTCGGCGGCAAGACCTACCTCGGCGGCAAGACCTACCTCGGCGGCACGTCCGGAGCGTGCTTTAGTTCGCGTTTACCCGGAAGCTGGTGGGGACTTTCAACCTAGGTTATCTCGGGCAGTGGGACGTCGGGTTGATGGGGGACATGGTAGGTTATCTCGGGCAGTGGGACGTCGGGTTGATGGGGGACATGGTAGGTTCTTTAGCAACAAACAACGACAAAAATATCGATTACGAACAGTTCTTCGTTGTTTATTGCTGCATTAAAAACCATCATATTACCAATCCAACCGGTAGATATGTTCATTATGGTCAGATATTGAAAGCTACCGGTTGAATTTGCGAAATACTGTTATTTAGCGACAAACAACAAAAACACGTTAATGATGTTCGCATGCAATCAATGTTTGTTTTGTTGTTTGTCGCTTAAAAAATATTATTTCGCAAATCCAACCGGTAGATATGTTCATTGTGGTCAGATGTTGATATTTACTGGTTGAATTCACACATGTAATACCATGAAGCGGGTCAAGCATCGTGCACACAGTCTGCCTACACATAACAAGTTGCCTAAGGCAAACTACCATTAATTCAGCATTTACCTGCGGGCAAACTGCCATTAAAATATTTTGCATACGCGCACACCGCATTATGATTATTTGCCTACGCACATACTGCCTTACGTTATATGGCATTTGTCTACGCGCATTCTACAATAAATCTAACATTTTGTTAGCCTGCGGTTTTCCGCACCACGTTTTACATACCTTCTCCTGGCCGTGCAAACATCGAGTACCCCGCAAATGCCTCAGGCTGACTTGAATGAATTCATAATTATCTGCCACTGTAGAATTCGATGGGAATGGTACCCATCATGAAAGCGACACGAACGGAATCGAGAATGACATCGACCGATGAGCAATCGGGGAAATCATTACCAAAATGGTGACCGTTAGATCACGCTTAGTTTTGTTCGCTTGCAAGTTTTCTGCTCGTTGGAAAGCGCTTCCAAGACAACGAGGGTAAAAATCAGAATGCTGCGGGGTCACTTATGATATATTATATGATATGTTCCACAACAAGTTGTCGGTGTTTTTTTATGAGGTTCGCGCGCGGTGGGTTTGGGAGTTTTGATGTTTGTTAAGCGGTGTAAATGATTGGGTGAGGTGTGAATTTTATGCATAAAATACGATATTCAAAGTATCATGTCTAAAAAGTAAAACATGAAAAAGTTATGGCTTATTTTCGTTTTCAGATTTGATAACTTTTTTGATGACGACTTTTTCGCAGGCTGAAAATCTGGAGCACGGGTCTTTGTGGATGATAATGAGGATTTTTAGGTGTGGATGATGGTGATGATCTTTAAGGTGACATATGACGACGATGTATGCATCATGCATGACTCGTCGTCAAACGAAAGTGAGACCAGAAAGATAGCGTTTCTGACAATCACGAATGTGCCACCTCGCAAGATGTTTAGTTTTTGATAGCCAATGGAAACCGTGGGCCATCGATCGATCGATACGATGATTTGCGATCTAGAATTTGATTGGTTGGGCGGTGAAACGATTCCGCTAGCGTTCGATTTTCAAACATATTGTACACCAGAATTTGAACAACCAAGCTCATTAGTTTTGTATTACGGCGGCCAGCAGGATATGCTTTGGACGAATTGAGGGAATAACGTTTTTGACGATCGCTGAACTTTCCTCACCAGTGTGCGCACAGGTTCCTCTTCACTGCTAGCGTCGCATAACGAGTTGGTTGCGAATCTTGCGTGCTTTGGTATGCGCCGGCTGCTGGGATATTTTGGTGGAGGTGCAGGGCGCGCTGATATTTCGCGAACTATGCTGTCAGCTTCTTGGTTATGTTTTTAATTCCTGTTGCTTTCGTTTGCCACAAGATTAGTTTCGCCCCACATGTTTCTGGTGCCCGATCTCAGGATCTTGTGCTACGAAGGTCGTGGTAATTCTGCTGCATCGTTTATCTTGAACTGGGCAGCAGCGCGGTCCATCTTGAAATGGAAAGCGCCGTTTACCGTATCTTAACCGGGTAGCAGCGCGTCTGGGGCTTGCCCTGACGGGATCTTCCTCGGTCTTAGTTGGCCATGCTACTTTCAGTTTAGGATTTAGATCACTTAGGCTTTTCGCCATGCTCCTTCTCTTCTCAACTTATGTGAAACAGTCGGCGATGCTGCTTCCTTTCCACCGGCTGACAGTTTCAGTAAATGTTCGCAGGTACTACGGGATCTTCTGTTTGCCAAAAAATAACATTCAGCACTCGCAGTTTGCGTGGTCTGCGTGGCACGCGAATTCGTGATGCCCTTCGGGACACGTTCATTTTGCTTGTTGAGATGCGATAGGGATTTGCTCTTTTAGAACCCGTTTAGTATCAGGTTGTGATAGAATAGTTTGAGCGGTATTGGAACTATATATGTGCTGTTGCAAATTTGTAGTATCATTATGATTATTTTGCCCTGCATGATTTTTTTTGTGTGAATAGCTGATATTGTTGTCCGAGCAAGAGGAACCCTACCGTCACGTATATGAGCGTTTTATATACCGGTTCGAATCTGAAGAACGGAATTGTGACTCTTACGAACAGAGTGAAATAAATGTCAGCGAATAACATCACGCGAATACCGCGGAATTATCAAAAAAGTTGACAGGTCATGTCAAAAAAAAATCTCCCGTGTTTATCAAAAGTTATCAAGTTATCAAGTTATTTGAATAGTTTGCCATATGTACATCAATATATATATATATATCACACGTGAGAACACAACCGAAAGGTACCGCAAGCACTGATAATAGCACTGGTAACAATCATCCCGGAAGAATTCTTCCAGATGGTATGATCCTCAAAAATCCCGCGAGGGGGAAAACGTGACGCAATTGGCGCTTCCGAAGCTGATACCCGTCAAATTCGAAAGCAACTGCGTCCGCCCATATGTTTTCTAAGAAGCATATGGGCGAAAGAAGCTTTCCACAACAGATGATGTTCGCTGGGAAGCGTAAAATATTCCGTTGAATTGCGCGATCCGAAGCGAAGCGCATTCGCGGATCCGCCTTGCTTCCGCTTGGGCCCAACCAAACGCCGGTGGCCCGGATATGTTAGACGTCCTAAGAGACGTGTTGCAGGTGCATATGCGGGTATTATGCGAAATATGTTGCAACATTTTGCGCATTCCACCTTAAAAAAGGCCGGATCATCATGATCTAGAAGATTTACTGCACCTCAGCCGGAGGTGCGGTGGGAAGAAACATGCACTCGGTGTCAAAGGGCAATATATGCCCTTGGATGAGGCCTCCATAAACATTGAACGGGGGATTTTCAGCCTCGCGCACGCTCAGGTAGGCTGACGTACAACCGGACGGGCGAGGCGGAACAGCCCGGGATCATTAGTTTTTCAGTGCAGTTAATTATAAATGATTCAATGGACGATCAGTCATTTGCAGTACTCACAGACATCCAACTTCACCATCAAGATACTAATCCTCCATATCTTCTTGCGCACATCATATGGAGGCCAACCAGGCACATCCTTCACTAAGCTTGTAGGAATCACTCATGTTGTGCCTCACTCAACAAGTATTCAAGCTAGCACCAACCGTCAACAGTACTCTTCATCGAATTGATTAGTTCAGTCAGGCCTGAGCCGCAATTAGTAGTTGTAGTTTCCGCTACAAACTACGATGAAGTTAGGTATAGAAAAGTACTGGAAGAAGTTTCACATCTAATGTGTGAGGACATTTCAATGCAATTCCATATAGTGTCCGACTTTGAATGCTTTAATTGACCAGGATCTTCATTTCTAGTTGTCTTGGCTGAAAATCTGGTTCAGGAACAGACAAGTAGAGGAAGTATTAAAGTTGAAACTGCTGGCAAAAGTTCACCCCTTAAGGAGCTCAGCAGCTTTTATGCATGATTTACCACCTGGAACCTCCAGATTCCCTTCGATCATCACGACGAGGGGCATCGCGGCGAGGGGCATCACGGTCACCACCACTCCAGCGGTCACCACCTCGGGGAGGTCCGTCGTCACGGCGAGGACCATCATCACGGCGGTCACCACCACCACGAGGAGGTCCACCCCAGCGGTCACCACCACCACGAGGAGGTCCATCGTCACGCTGGCCGCCACCGCCCCAGCGATCACCACCGCGAGGAGGTCCATCATCACGGCGTCCGCCGCCTCCCCAGCGGTCACCACCGCGCGCTGGTTCATCACCTCCACGGGGCTGCTCTTGGCGGGACCAGCGGTCACCACCACCTCCCCAGCGATCACCACCACCACGGCGATCATCACCACCATCACGTTCACCACCACGGCGATCACCGAAGCGGTCGGGCCCATCGCGGTCCTCACGGCGGGGCTGCTGAGCCCCACTGGCGTTGTCTCGCTCCATAATGGACTTACGCTCCTCTTCGCGTTTACGCTCGATCTCCTCTTCGCGTTCACGTTGCCTCTCCATTGCCTCGTTCGCGACACGCTCCTCCTCCTCACGCTCCAGCCTCCTCGCCTCACGCTCCGCCTCAAGCCGCGCCTCTTCTTCAGCTGCCAGGCGCGCCTCCTCCTCCTCGCGCAAACGGCGAAGGTACTCCTTCTTGCGAGCCTGCAGCACACCACACCAGGATCATTCCACAAGGAAAGAGTTCCAAGAGCTGCCAGCCCTCAGTTCAGCTCTTCACTTGGAGTAAGTGCACAGGTATCTTTGCCATCGGCACTTGCTGAGCCGAATGGCCATCAAGAACTCAAGGACACCCGACAGCATTATGTTGGAGAGATAATTTTCAGAAAAGCCCAGATGTACAGCATATCGAAGGTTATCGAGCATCAGGAAGAACAAATGTACAAAATTGCCAAGAAACACCTTGATACTAAATACCACACAGCCGAAAGAGAAATTGGTTGTACATACCTGCTCCCGCTCGACTTTCCTGAAGGCCTTCCTCTCCTCAATACGCTCAAGGCGCTCTTGGTTGAGGCGCTCGAACTCCTCGGTACGACGAGACATGACCTGCTCCTGAAAGATATTCTTGTCACCCTGCATCTTCACAAAGCGGGCCTTTTGGGCAAAATCAAGCTCATACTGCGCCTTGCTCTGCTCCAACATCATCTGCTGCTGCTCTTTGAAATATTTCTCATCCTCCACCAGCTGCGTTTGGTACAGTTGTTCGATCAGAGGCACCTGCAAAGGATCATATTCACGAAATCTCACCTTTCGTTCCAATCAACCAGCAACAAACTCAGACTCAAGAACACTAAATTTAAAGCTCACGAAGAACAAAACGAGCAGGGAGGCTCGAGTGTCCTGCTCAAGCTCTAGACCAATACATTTTCTATTCATCTTTTAGTAAGGAAGAGTTTGTACGGAGAAATAAAAACAAGTCTGCGGTCTGCGGAAAGCAAGACAGCCGAATAGTATTTGCACAGGCGAGACAGAAAAGTGCAACACAAGGGCTACATGAGATAAGAATGCACCAACATCACAGTCAGAGCATCGCAAAACCCCACCCCCAGGCAACCTTCAAAAGAGTAACAGGCTAGACGAAATCGCAGGCAGCCAATGAACTGATGGTTGAGTATGGTACCTCTTCCTCGCGACGGGCACGCTCAAGGTGATCCATGGTCTTGCCCAATCGTAAGAGCTTACGTTCCATTTCCTGGCGCTCTTTGATTTGCTCGCTGATAGCGTCTTCCATAAGCTGGCGCCTATCAATCTTACTAACATCTTCCACCTTACCCTTCTTACCCTTACGCTTATTAACCTGCTCTACCATAGCACGCAGGTCTTCGTTCTGCACAGAAACGAAATCCCATCCGTAAGGTATGCTTACTCACAAAAATCTCCTCATAAATCAGAAATAGCCAGCCCAAGCAACTGACAAGCGTTAGTCAGAACGTCTATGAAACAAAGGGGGTGCCTTAGGGGTTATCAATGTCACCTCCTTCTCTTCGATCTCCCTGCGAATGCGGTCCTCCTCACGCTTGCGGGCCTCTTCAGTCTGCCTCTTCTTCTCGGCTTCTTCATTGAGCCTCTGTTGCTTGCGTTTGGTCTCTTCTTCCTCACGCTCCTGTAAACCGTCCGTGCTTGCATATGACTTATGCATCAACCTTGCAACACAAACGCAAGACGTATGACCTACAACGTCGTGCTTAGGCAGCTCACGGTATATAGAGGAAGGGGGGGGAATAGGCAATATCAGAGCTTTCAGAGGCGATGGGTCCGTCACGCAGATGGGGCTCTGAAGAGTTTCAAACTGAGGGCAGTATCATGGTGTAACAAGACCAATGGTTCTGTTTCACTCGCTCGCACAAGTGACACTTTCTCAGGTAGTGGCACCCGTCGGTGGCAAGTAAAAAGCTCGACTGTGAAGCACAAGGCAGTGAAAAGGGCAAGCACAAAACTTTTCAACTTCATGCAAGGTAGCTGTAGCATAACTGTAAGCTATCCACACCTGTTCCAAAAGAAGGCGCTCTTGCTCTTCCTTGCGACGTTCGATGATAACCTTGCGCGCAAGAACAGTCTTATGCTCTAGCGCAATCTGTTCCAGGGTCTGCTTGGAATCCGCCTTAGAGGCCAGATCTTGCTTGGCCCCAAGTTCAGCGTGGATGAGCTGCACGGCTCGGTTGAGTCGCTTGGTCAACACGGTGATATGATTCTTGATCTTGTCGGACTCAAGGACCTAGATAAGCACACGAAACATCACTTACGTGATGCAAATAGGAGCGTACGGAAATGCCCACCGAGGCTTGTAAAGACGAACAAGTGCTGCAAACGTTACTAGTGAGTGAAAACGAGTAGACGAGGGAAGGCGTGAACACTACACTGGCGGCGCTCAGCAATATGTTGAAGCAGCTAGAGTTTCCATACCTGGCTTCCAAAGTGCACGCACTGATTTTGGTGATCGATTCGAACTTGGAGGCAATTGTACTTGACAGCGTCAACGATAAGTTTCTCTACCTCATCCATAGACAGGAAAGGAATGAGCTTGGTGATGTGAGGCATCTTTACACTTTGGTAAACTTGAGACACCTGGGGGTAACCAGAGGTGCTTCAGTTCCTTCATAGCGGAAGGGTGGTAAGCGCAGCAAATAGACCTGAGGTGTTCACCTGCTGGAGAAGGCGTAAAATCGTGAGCCTCTCCAGTGCAGGGGTGTACTGGGACAAAGACACCTGTTACAAAAACAAGGATCCTTTCAGAACACCAACTTGAGCCTGCTCGTTACTACGTCAACCTTGCAGAAGACTTCAAATACAGGGAAATTCGAGAGCGTCGAGACAAGCAGTGGACGGAATGCTGCGTACGTCTGGCATAGGGGTGTTAGAGGAAGAGAATCCATCGCTCATGGTGTTCAATTTTTCCAGCAATGGTTGCACCTGATCAACTCAGCAAAACGATAGGGCTCAGCTAAACTACAAGGCAGTCACGCACTCTTCCTTGTGGTACAGGTCAATTCAAGAATTCACAGAGCTTTCAAGCAGGGCGATCAACACCTTTTGGCAAAGGTCGAGCGGGTGGAACTCGTTCTCCAAAAGGTTGTACAACTCCTTAACTTCAGGGTAGGCTAGCGCCACCATATTCTTGGAGTTGAGCTCAGACAACAACGCAGCCCGAGACAAAACCTCGCGGGTGTCCCGTTTGGGATCCTGTTGTGCAAAAAAACGGGTCAGGAGGAGCGCGCAAACGGGAAAACATGAAAGTGTGAAAGAAGTTATTGAAGTAGATACCCACCAAGCTGAAACCCAATAGATTGGCCATTCGAAGGTTGCGATCCTTCTCAAGCTCGAGCTCAAAGTGCGCTGCTCCGTGTTTGCGGTCATATGGTGGGACTGACAAAGTAGACAGGACAACACAAGATGCCATGAGCTTTAGATCTCCTGAAGTGAAATCCTTCTTGTACGTCTTGGACAAGTTGTACAACTTGTACCTGAAAGCCGCTTGACGAGGTTCAACCTTGACAGCGAAAACACAAAGGGTCTCTGCCGAACTTTTCGCAAGGATGGGAGGGGACAACCGGCCGGACGCAGGCGTACGCACCAAGCATAGGCGTGATACAAATTGTTCTCAGACATCCAAAAGATTTTCGTAAGCTTGGCGTAATAGATAGCCATCATCTGAGGCTTCGGCGACTTCTTCACAAGAGTCATCAGTCCGTGAATATCTTCCACAGACCTGAAAGCTTCTTGCCAAAGCTCAAGTTCCGTGGCGACCTGCGCAAGCCTGCTTCAGACCTTTTGCTTCGATTGTGTAACGATATAACAACACAACCTGAGGGACACACCTTCAGCTGGTCGAAACGAGTTTCGAGGTACAGCTGTAAGCTTTCCGGTTGGGTCAAATCAGGGCGGTCGCGTTGATCCCGATATTTGTTCAAGTTAGCAAGGTGATTGCGCAGAATCTCGCACATACGACGGAACTCGGTAGTTCTCTTGTATTGCAGACAAAATTGGAAAGCACGGTGCGCTGTCATCGCGTACAAAGCTTCCAATTTGGAGTTATTTCGCAGAATTTCCAGGACAGTACGATAGGTCTCCCACAAAAACCTGGAAACAGAAAGCTTTCGTCAGGAAATGCAGCAGACAAGAAATTGACGAAAGTTGCACAACAGTGAACCGGATACACACTTGAACCAAGGGGTTACAGTTGATCGATCGGCACGGTCTTTGTCCTTTTCTCCGCTTACATAACTGAGCATGAGCTCCTCAGGGCTTTTTTCTGCCTCCAGATCTTCCACGTCTAGGCTAACGTTATCAGCCTCTTGCTGGGCCGTTTCCGCTCGATCGCTAGCAAGTTTGAGAAAGTGCTTGATGACCTGTAAGTGTACAGCAACATCAGGGAACTTGCACAACAGCTTGAAAAAGAAAACTTCAGTAAGCTCTCAACTCAAAGAAGCCACGGTTGCCACGCACCTCTTCGAGCGAGGAAACATTGACTTGCTGGCATATGATACGATACTGAATAAGTCCTTCCTTCGCGAATCTTCCCTTTTTCATGTCAACGCAGAGCCTGGCATAAGTGAACAATTTCTCAGAGCAAGTTGACCCAGTACAAATATATTTCACGAAACCTAATAGCAAAACTGCGGTGTGCAAACACTATGATCCAAGGTTTCTGAGTTTTAATTCATTGAGAACGCTTACTCCACGTATTTGAACATGATCTTCTCCAGTGTCTTCTGCCACGTGCGATGGCGCTTGGAGGTGAGCACATCGTGGAGGGCTTGCAACGCAGCTGACTTCTGACTCACATTGATAAGCTCCTCCGCTCGCTTCAGCGCATTTTCAGGTTTCTGAAAGGTTATGGGATAACGCGACATCCTCAAAAGAGTCGCTGTATCCTAAAAAATTCGACGGTAGTAACTCCTCTTCAAAACCACTTGCGAAGAATTGTGAGCCCTGGTTGATTTGCCTTCGCGCTTGAGTTTTGGCTGGCGGCCGTGCTTGAAACACAGGCGACAGGGGCAAGAATTCACGATTGAATTGAACCGTAGATTTTACACTGCTGTTTCAAGGTAGGCCGATCGGATGACACGCGCTTGATTCATGAATTGCGGCTTGGTCCCATGTCTTATGAGCAGTGTGAGTGTCCACCCTATCCCCATGACCCCATCGCCATGTCTTTTGTCTATCTTTATTCTTTTATCTATTTCTTCGTCTTTTCACTACTCGGTACAGTACTGTATTGTCTTGTCACACAGTCGACAGTGACGAGTGAGTGACAGTCATTTTACATTAACATTTTCTTTTTGATTTTATCTCGGCGTGCCCGCGTGCCCATCGCATGCCCTCTCGAGAGGCCCTCTGCGTCTGGCCATGGTCATGGCCATGGCGATGGGGTGGCCATGGCCGTGGCCGTGGTCTCTCGCTCTCGTCCCGCGACGGTCAGGGAGAAGAAGGGAGGGACAGGGTCACGAGTCTGCACGTCTGGAGTCTCGTTCCTACGGGTAGTAGCTAGTGATCTTTGCGGACGGGAGGGAGGGAGGCGTCTCGATGACGAATGCGCGGATATCGAATGTCTCGCGCGGAATACAACTTAGTGTTGTTCTACGGCGGTTTGGTGTCATACACGATACAACGTCTCGTTATGATTGCTCACTGTAATAGAGTGTTGCGAATTTCAAAAACAAAAAGTTGGAAAACGTTTCGTGGGGGGTCATGCAGACAGTGCCTTTTGCCCCCCCCTGCACAGGGGGTGCGGCAGCTTTGTCCTCGTGTCACCCCTCGATCCGAGGTGTCGGTTTTTGTCTCTATGTTGTCTCAGTAAAACACCTAAGTATTATATCTCATCATCTCGTTTTGATTGTGAAATCCGTGGCTGCCGCTGGACGGCTTTCTGTTTCCGTGTAATATATATATATATATATACCGTCTTACTATATATTTTGTACACTTCTCATGAGGTTACATGGGTTATCACTGACGACTAGTGGCTGCTCACGTTCTGTTAGATATATAGGTCTGCTGAATATGTCTAAATAGTTGATGTAAACCCTGAGTTGAGGGTTTCGGAATCAGAACGATAAAGAGTGTTCGGGATAAAACGGAGGTAAACATAAATACCTAACGGTTGTTTCACGTCTACTGGTGACGGTCACTCAGCCTACTATAGGAAGTGACATGTGACAGATTTGAGTGTCGGTGTGTCACATCCAGCACACCACCTATGGTGGTGACCGGAGCCAGTTGTGTGAAACTAGGAACGAACCCTCCCTACTCACCTTCAGGAGGAAACTATAGCACTAGTGCGGGCCTGTACTCTTGGTCAGGGCGGTCCCAGCTCACAACAGAGTCTGCTAGATACAAATGTCTAGTGCCAAAACCCTAAACACAACTCAAATTTAAGAGCTCCTCTGCACATCTAGAAAGCCAATCACGAGCTAATTTCTAGGCAGGCACGGTGAAGTCAATTCTCGGCCACTTGAAGCACTGGAAACCGGTCGGCCATCTCGGAGCAGCGTGAGGGTGTGCTGAGATCTGGGTATCTAGGCTAGGTTGCTCATGCAGGCCTCTGACCCCCTAGCTCGAATCCGTCGCTCGAATCCGTCGTGATTGTGGCAATTGTGTCACTGGTCAGTAGTGCTGGATTCAATGACCCGTAGGTCATAACTTGCTCTGACTCCCGATAGTTGTACCAGTACTCGTACAGTACTAGGTGACAGATACCTAGGTCACAAACCGCCTTATATTCGTGTTATCTTATAATCAGTTGACACTTGTATGAGAACGATTCAGTGACCACCCGATATATTGTGGAACAATATATCCGCTCACAGGTTATGGGGCATCACCCCGCTTTTCTCACTGCTGACTTTGCCATGATTGGCTAAGTTTTTTTCCGCTTGGCGGGGCGTTGGGGCCTCGCGAGGTGTTGAATTGGCCCTCTTAGAGCTCGCGGTTTGCGTTGTGTTACGGTGAGATTTTGGATTGGGGACTTTCGGCCTCTTCTTCGAGTGTCCGCGTTGGATTTTGTTTTCGATTGGGATTGATCACCCTTGTCAACACGTCCTTGGCCGTCGCGTATTCGACTTCGTTGGTTTCGTTCGACCCCCTTTTCACCTCACTCCGTAACTGCAAATCCGTCGCTCGCCACCTCACAATTTGCGCCCCGCTTTCACCCCAACACCCCTCCTATAGGAATTTTATTCTGAATGTGTCAGGGATATGACCGATGACACGTGTGTCGTACATGTCATACCGGTCATACATGTCATACCATGTCATGTCATGTCATATGTCATAATGACATACAGTCGTCGAGTATTGTCAGTACGGTCGACTATGACATGTACAATCATAATGTCTGTCATCCACCTAAGGTGAGTGACATCTGTCATCGAGAGGCCATACAGCACATTCATTCCATATTTTAGAAGGAAATTTCGTATAAATGTACGGAGTGTCATTTGACCGTCACATCACAGTAAATCGAGCTGTTCGCTTTTAACAGTGTGGTTTACATGGTAAAGGCGAATTACCCGGAAAACGTCGTGTTTGCGCTTTTGCGACCATGACAGCGCATCCGAAGGATGAAGCAGGATATGGTACCGACCAATTAGGATAATAATAATAAAACATTTACGTCGATGAGTAAGGCAACGCCTTCGGAACGATCTACTCGAGTCTGTTCCCCTCATACATGACAGTCTGCTAAGGCAGGAAGCATTCCACAAAGCGTGGAAGCAGGGGTGGCAAAGCACTAATGAAAGCGTGTCTGCCACCAACGTCGGAAAAAACATCAGCAGGCCGTGGAGCTGATGCACGATGGAGATGGAGGCGGTGTGGGCGGTGGTGATGATGAAGTGAGAAAAGCCCAGGGGTGCTCCGGCCCCTGGGCCGGTGGTGCCCCCTTAGGGCCGGGGCCCTAAGGGGCCCCAACCCCGTGGGGGCTGGGGGGAGGGTGGGGGTTCACATAGCTGCCTAGCATTTCCCCTGCTGCCTTTACCACATCGGTTACTTTCCTATTTTCCGTGCAAAGTTCCTGAATGTTGGGTGCCTCTTCTACAATGCCACTCTCAGGTAGGGCTCCCGTTTCATGTAATATGCATCTTTCCCTTGCATGACGCCTACACATTCTGGACAGTTTTTTCAAGAGTGTCTTCACCCCACGGTGTGGAACCCCGATCCCTTTGAGCACCTTGCCAAAGCCTTCTGGTAAGTACCCCATGAGAGCAAGTTCCTCCGGCCACTCCACCGCATTAAGGAAGGGGGTTCCTCCTGCGTTCCTGTGCCCGCCATCCAAGTGTGCTCCAGGGTACTGGTTTCGTTGTTCCACATTATTCCTGCCCCCCACCCACGGGCACAATCGGGGTGGCAACAGACAGTCCCTCTCACTCAGGACTTGCTCAATCATATCCGGGTGCAGGCCCGTTTCTTTGAGCAATTTGGGGGTGATCTTTTTATGCGGGACTACATTTATGAACCATTGAAGCAACTTGTATTGCATTTTCTCATTATCAAGTTTCTTACTAACAGGACACCCCATGCTCTCACTATCAATGGATAATATGACCACATCTGAGTACTTATCTTTGTAACATCCCTCCCCTGGCATTGTGTAGGGCCCCTTACCCGACCAATAATCATGTGGAATGAAGGGTATGGTTCCCCTTGGGTACTTGAAAATTAGCTTAAAACCCTTACCTGTCCACTTTTTGAGGTTCTTTGGCGACAATGGCAGGATCCAAATCCCCTCAAATCCCTCCGAAGTCCTGGCCGCCTCTAGGCCACGGGACAACGTTTGCATAACAGCAGATGCTTCCCTGAGAACCCCCCCATCAAAGGGTGGGTTCCCATATACCTTTTTCCCTTTTCCCGTTACACTGTTGACATATGCATCTCTTGCAAGTCCATCCCACCCTATCTTCCCCTTGTGGCAAAAGGGTCTCAACGCCTCCTTCATAGCCGCCGTGGGAATGCACCTCCTTGACTTGATTCCTGGGTGAGAGTTTACAGGGTTACAGAAAAGCTCACATCCGTCCTTTCCTAAGCCTCTCTCATCAATGATGATATCTAATAGGTCTCTTCTTATCGCATAACAATTTTTCGGGTCACCCGACTCGGTATTACATGCTATAAGTGCCGAGTGAATATCATTGGCCCGTTGTGTGTAATTGCTGATCGATGTCTGGGGTGTGTCAGTTGTCAGCCTATGCCACTCAACTAACTTCCAGAATTCTTTCTTTTTAATGTACTGAAGGTCTTGGAAGTTGTGACTGCCATCACTGTTCGTGTCTATGGGTGCAGAAGCTACTGCTACAGTGCCTTTCCTAGTGTTTGACAACCTATACATGCTAGCCTCCGGTAGAGCAGCAAGTGGTCTAGAGGCTGTTAAGTCATTGTCTATTTCTGCTAAGGGGAAGATTTCGGAGGGGCTGATGATGCCCCCCCTTGTGTTACTGCCTTCTATTATCAATCTCGGGTCTCCCACTGTGGCTTTCCTGATGGTTTCTTTCATTTCCTCCTGCTGGTTTTCCCTTAACTGGTGTAGTTTATTTCCTTCCCCTGGGCAATTCAGTTGGATGTGTGTGTAGGTGCATTGTGTTGTTGTGCCACACGTCCGGCAGGTCGGGCTTTCACCAATTCCCATCCTATGTGCTCTATGTGGGGATGCCTGTAGACCTGTGAGTTCCCTGCACCTATAAGCTGTGAAGTACTTGGATGCAATCTTTGATACATCCTTGATTGGTTTCACATGATTCTCCTCCAATAGCCTGAGTGCCCTTCCTTGTCCATGCATGTCTTTCCACTTTTTGTGGTGGCTCAATCTTTGGAGTCTCCTAATGTGGTTCCTGATGCCTCCCGTTATGGATTGTTCATGAAAGAGGAGAGAAAAATCTAAGTCCCCATCTTCGTCGAACCTGAGCTGTCTCCCGCTGTACCTGAAAGCCGCTCTTTTGGCCGTCCTATCTACTTTGTCATGAAGCCTATCGTTATTGTGCCCTCTTATCCATTTGATCAGGAGTTTCGCCTGTCCCATTGTGTTGTAAAATCCTAATTCCTCCAGAATCAGTCTAATGGCTACCAGGTCCCTTCTGTTCGGCTCTTGCATAAGGTCCCTGACATTTAGGGTTCCAGGGTCACGGTTTACAGCATTGATAGTTGCCATGGAGTCAATCACATGGGTAAGAGGAACCATGGTGTTTAGAATTTCATGCTTCCGATCTTGGAGTAACTTTCTGAGGCCTAAAATTTCTGCAGTAGTAGAGCTAGGTTTATGGATGTTATCTATGATTCCTGCAGTGGGTGAGGTGATAGGCGCTTCCCTTGGTATGTTATGTTTACTCATGACCGGTGTAGGGTCTCCCTCCTCAAATCTCATGTATGCTGCTCCGCAACTTGCAAAAGATGAACTTTTGTAGAGTGATCCGTCACTTGCAAAGTCAAAGCTAACCCTCTTATCTGCTTCGTCCTGTGCGCCCTGTTCTTCATCCTCTGATGCACTCGGGCAGCTGAACTCACTGTTATCCGCTGCGCATGAGTTGTTGCATCTAGCTCTGAAAAGGTCATTAAGTCTATCTCCAACATACGTTAAGTATGTCTCGGCTTCCGGTCCTTCTCTCATGTTGATCCTAGCTGTGCTATTGGCATGCATTCTCAAAAAGTTTTGGTTCACCGGCATTAGGGTTGTACCGTCCTGCAATATGTGATATTCATTAACTGATAAGGTCTTCAGTCCTGTTTTGTCTGGCATGTATGTCCCTTCTTGATTCTTGGTGTACATCTTCAGTTGTAAAGTGCCTAAGCCGGTGTCATGTCTCTGAACTGTGACTAGCTTCATCCCTTCCTGGCCCATTCCTGTCCCTTTCCAGCACATCATGCCCTCCTCCGGGGCTTGCGGTGTGTCTCTGTATTTGGTTTTAACCTTCCGCAGTTCTGCCCCTGACGAGTCACATATAACCTCTGTCTGGAGGGCTAAAAACCAAGATGGAGGTTCTGTTCCTTGTAGGCTATGCTTTGCCCTCAATTCTTCCCAGCTAAGCATAAGCCCTCCACAAGACTGAAGAAAGGAACCCATGTATCTAAGATTCCGGGTTGCAACTAGCATACTAATCTTCTCATACACAGGCTTCGGGAGTGACGAGTAAAGAAAGGTCTGTAGTTCCTCGTAGTCCTGTAGGGTTGAATGCTTTGTGTCTATAGAGTATCCATATTTTGACAATATGTAGCTCACCCGTTTGAACCAGTTCCCGCCTTTATCCGTGGCTTTTTTGAAGGGGAGGTGGTGGGATAAAGGAGAGCCCTGAATTTTTAGTTCCCTCGCTTCTCTTTCCATAACATAACTTGCCATTTTGCTCCATGTGCTGCTGTTGTCTCTGTACAAGTGTGCATTCGGTGTGCCGTGTGTTCCTTGTATGATCTGGTCACTCCAATACTCGTATTCTGTTGTATTGCATATTGTGATTAAGGTTTCCGAGATGCATGTAGCATGGGCAATGTCTGTTACATTGTCAATCCCCAGTCCTCCTAGTGCGGCCGGTGTCCAGACTAATTGATGTTTTGTGTCTATGGGACAATTTAAGTATCTCAAGACAAAGTTTGCTATTGTGCCATCAATTTCTTTTGCTACATTGTTTGTTTCCGTGCTAATGGTCGATGTAACTTTTAAGGGATATGCCATTCTTGGTACAACAACCGCATTGATTATGTAACGAAGCTGATTCAAGTTTAAGGTTTGTGTTTGAACTGACAGCAGGCTTTGGGTGAGCTTATCCATGAGTATCTGTTTTTGGTGTTCCCATCCGCCATCCAGCGCAAACCAAACCCCTAAGTATCGGTTTGCCTCAGTTCTGTTGCTATATTCAAGATAGGCAGGGGTCTTGGGCGGAAGCCATTCGGACCATGTGTTGGGCCCTTCCTCTCCGTCTTCGATTTTCAGCATACCTCCGGACATGAGTTTCTTTTCCAACTCAATATGCCCTTCATATGCTTTGCCCCTCTGTCTTGCAGGTTTCCTATGGGAGTACTTAGATTTTTTGGCATTAATGGGAATCCCTATGAACCTCATGAACTCATTGATCACCCCGAGCATGTCCTGTACTTCATCTTTTGATTTCCCTATCAGGATGATGTCATCACAGAAGAATCTGGCAAAAATGTTAGGCGGTGAATTCATGTTCAGCCATTTTCTGTTCTTCCGGGGTGAAGTAACTCCCGGGTTTCTGGTAGCATCTCTTGGTTTCTCCAGGGCATACCCGTAGGTCTGTTTCATGGGGTTCTTCCCGTTGGCCCTTTCTGCCAGCCAGATGGCCAATATGTCCATGATTGCCACAAACCTGAGGGGACTTAGGACTTCTCCTTGGGGCACCCCACATTCAAGCATCCATTCATCTGTCATGCCTTCAGATGTGAGGACTGATCGGGACGCTTCGGATGTGATGTCCGAGATGATTGTAATGATGTTTTCGGGCAATCCTATTTTCTCCAGTGCTAGTTTGCTCATCCAAAATTCTGCTCGGTCAAAAGCTTGTTTAATAAGGTCCAGGTAGACAACATGCAGTTCCTTGTCGAATCTGTTAGCATCGGAAATAACTTCATTTAGGACTTGCAACGAATCCTCAATGTTTTTATTGGGTAAGAAGGCATCTTGGATTGGGAAAAAGACCGGATGTTTGGATAAAGCCTTCTTTATTCTATTTGCAATGATGGAATTGAACAACTTCATGCCTGTTTCCAGCATGGTGAGTGGTCTGGAATTATCTGAGGTGCACGGTTTGCTTGGATCTTTGGGGATCGGTTGAATGAAGCCCGCTTTTGCTAATCTTGGAAAAGAGCCTGTCCTCAAAATGTTGTTAAACATTTCAAGTATTAATTCCTGGAGGTTTTGGGGTCCCTGTATCCATTGTGCATAATGCATTCCCGATGGGCCTGGGGCTGTGGATACTCCACATGATCCATAGACTGCCTCCAACTCCTTCATGAGTATAGGTTCTGCTAGCTGCTCGGTGACATGCTGAGGTAGTTTGGGGCTGTTCTCTAAGATCGATCTCAACCATGGGGGTAGGTGCTTGGGTGCTTCGGGTCTAGTGGAGAAGAGTTTATTTTCTTTGTATTCTTTTAAAATGGCTTGCTTCCTTTCATTTGCTGTTAGCGGTACCTCACCTTTGTCGTCATATTCTGGGGCTGCACCCTTTTCCGTCCCTTTTTTGTTTCCTAAAGCTCTATCCAGGAAGGCTGAAACTTTCTTTGCAAACAGATGTTGCATCTCTTCCTTCTCCCGGAGCTTCCAGTATCTTATGTCCTTGATTCTGCTCTCTTGGAATGCTTTTGTAACTGTTGGCAGGCTCGCCTCGAGTCTGTTACTCCATGCCTCAGCCGTTTCTTGTGGCTTCCTACAAAGACTGTCACAAGGTATGGTACTGACGAGGCATTCTGTTGCTTCCAAGTCCTTCTCCTTTTCTATCTCTCCCAGCATTCGGTGTGCTTTCCTCAATGACTGAAGCCATTTGTATAGATAGTTTGATGTGGCTGATGGGACCGGCCTTTTGTGCATCTTTTTCCCCCTCGTTCCAAATGCGGCACACGCCGCTTTGTTTGCTGATTCATGGATGAAGTCCCAAGTTTGGTCCGTATCTTCTTTATGGGGACTACAGTTATCCATACTCTTCTTACTGCCCTCCAATTCTTGCTTTTTATTTACTAGCTTTTGTAGTCTTTCTGTATAGGCTTTCCATCCAGTGGCATATTTGAAGTTGTATGCATTGGTTTTGTCAAGGGCTGCTAGGGGTTTGCCGCAAAGACTCCAATGCTCTGCTTGCAGGCTGTGGTGCATGCAGATGTCCCATATGTGCCCTTCTCCATGCTCCTTAGGTCCTTCAAGTTTTAAGACTTCAGTGTTTCCCAAGTGAAAGTGTGTTTTGAGGTATTTCAAAACATCTTTTTTCCCATAATTGATTGGGAATTTCAAGCTCCAAATATTACCAATTTTTGTGTAACCATGTTGTGTCACTCCCTCTGGCATGCCAATGCCCCTAGAGCGGATGTGTGCGGAGTTCCAAGGTGAGCCCATGTGTATCCACCATTCTTTAGTCTTGTTGTGCCACTTTATGCTACCTTTTGTGCTCGTCAGCTTACCCTTCCATGTGCTCAAGTCTTCCTTTAGGTTGTCTCCGTGGATATCCTCCTTTTTCATATTGTAGTCTGTAGTGTCTCCTAGAACAGTGTTTATTACTTGTGCTGCATTGTTTTGTTCAATGCTTGCATTTGCTAAATGCTTTATGGTGTATCCATTTTTCTCCAAGATTCTGGCTACAGCAGCCTTTGTAAGCTTTCTAAAACCTCCTACCGTCTCTGTGTGCTCCAGTCTTACTGGGAAACCAGGGTACTTGTCGTGTGTAGTGTCATTTGCTCCGTTCAGGCGCGGTTCCTCTGTAGGGGTATGTTTCTGTTTTTCAGGGTGTATCTGCTCTCCTCTGATGTCAATCTGAGCCCAAACTATGCCGTGGTCTGAAACAATGTATGGGTTCATTTCAAGCCAGCCAGCAGCCGCTGTTCTATCTTCCATTCCTTTGTTTGCCATTATATGAGTGAGTTTTGCTTTTGAACTGTTGTTCACAACCCTTGTGAATATCTCATTACATTCTGGATGCATGTGTGTGATAAGTTCTGTTAATGTTGTCCTGTCATCATTGAAGTAACTTAAGAGGTGTTTGTTCTTAGTCTGGTGATCTTTGTATGACATCTGCTGACCTTTTGTTATCCTTTGGCTTTGGGTCAGTGTGCAATTCTTGTCTCCTATTTCTATGTGGGCCTTGTTTCTGTTGTCTCCTGACTTGGCCGCCCAATCCTTAAGGGTTTTATAGAAGTCCTCTTGTTCCTCTTTGAGACTGGCATCGTTCATGTACCCGCTTGCCACCGAAAACGAAAAACCCTTTGTGCCTGTAAACCGAATCATGACTGACCTTTTTTGTGTCCCGTCCACATATGTTGCATTGGGTGTAAGCGGTATATCTTTGGGGTTCCATACTATGAGGGACCCTATACTAGCCTTTTCATCCGTGTGTGAAATTCTAAAGTTTAAACCTTTCTGGAGCATCAATGTCTTAACCATTGGCATACTTGTGGTTGAGATCTTGGTCTCAGAGACACATATGATGTGTGCTTTTCTGTCTAGCACTAGGTTACAAATGGTCTCTAGCTTAATCATACTATCCTGGTCCTCCTTTGTGTGTCTCAATCCTCTCATATTCATTCCCATTACTATAATGTGTTCCTTTCTCCCTTGAGCTCTCTGTAGTTCCTGCAGCCGTATGTTTTCCGCCTCATTCCGTGAGTGCTTAGCCTTTTGTTTGATGCATCTTCCATCCACTCCGTATAAGTTTTTGTGGAAAAAGATGTTTTCCGTCCGCTCACAATTTTGAACCTTCCTCCTCAGTTTTTTCCCTGCCTGGTACCTCAGGCCCGTGGTTCTGAGGGTGTTTCTTTTTCCCGGGGCATTGGAAGCCATTGCTTTCCCTGTTCTAATACCTCCAACCACCACTTGTTTTTCCCGGAATTCTCTATTTTGCGCTATTTCCTCAGGGGTTATATTCCCATATATGAGTTGCTCCCTGATTATGGCTACCGCTCCCCTGTTGTTTAGCTTCTCATTTCTAGTGAATTTCCCGAAGCCATGGTGATACTTGATGTTAGAAGTGACCATGCTGTTTATGATGTCTCTTTCTAGCTGGTGCTCTCCTGCATATCTGAGATTTTTAAGGATTTCCTGGGTTTTGACTGCTGTGTGGAAGACCAGAAGGCCTTTGTTTTGGGGATCGATCTCACATCTGAGACCTAAGTGTTTATATACTGGTGTCTTGTTGTCATGTCCTTCTTTTCCCATTTTTGTGAAAGGTTTGATTAAAAGAACAGTGTTCTTATGTTTCAAGTGTATTGCCAATGTCCATTCCTGACTTTCATGAAGGATATAGGTGTGGTGTTTTGTCTGAAGAAGTTTGTTTATGTCATTGTTGTATTCCTGTTGGCTACCGTTTATCATTTCATAAAAGGTGCGCTTGTTGTTGGTGCAAGTGAAGTCTAGTTTCAGCTTGGAGCACAGTGTCTCAATGTTGGCTATGGTAATGACTCCTTTCCTGCTGTATACAGGGTTGTATTTTGTAATGTCCTTGTTGGTGTTCCCTCTTTCATCCTTGGGCTGAGTGATCCTGTCTTGGATTATTTCTTGTAGATCCTGAATGTGTAATGTGGCCTCCGAATTGTGGTGCTCCCCTTCAATGCTCCCTTCCTTTAGATAGGTGAAGAATGGTAAATGCTCGCTCCTGTCACACCATTGCCTCCATTTCTCCGCTGTTCTGATAACCCAGATCCCGCATGTGTGATTATCCAGTTGCTGTCTGAACGTTGATACCTCTACCTTCCAACTTCTCCCGTTTATGGTTTTGTGATGGATTTTCAACCAAGATGAGAGTGCCCCTTCAAGTTTGCTTTGTGTTTCGGTTGTTGTTATTACCCCAAGTGAGTCATAAATATAGGCTTCTATGTGTTTTTCATTTGTAATTCGGAGGGTTATGAGTTTCCAGTGTTCACCGTTGCTCACCCCGAAGTGGGTCCTCAGGTGTTTGCCCAATGCTTTCCTGATGAGGTGTACGAAGCTTGGTTCCCCGGTTTCCAGTTTTGAAAGGAGTTCATCATAGCCTATGGGGGGGATCGAGCTTTTGTCCTGTAGCCTGAGAGCCTCATCTAGCTGTTCAGAATCAATCCCTTCCCCGTTGTGTCCTGTTTTTGCTTCAAGACTGTTATTGTTTAGGGTTGATGACCCAGCGGGCTGCCCCCCTTTTCCCCTCATGATCTCTTTCCTGGTAGATGGCACTTCAATCATATTGCTTCCGATGTGTATGGCATCTGCCATTTTAATGGATGATGTTGTTGTGCTTGGTTCCAGTTGACCAGGATTCCCCTTTTGTCCATGGTTGTTGGTTCTGTTTGCTTCTGTGTGGGTGTTTGGGTGTTGATTCCTTCCTGCTAGTGTTCTCATTAGCTTTTTCCTTGCGGGTATATGCAAAGGTGTGTTATAGTCATGTTTGGACCGTCTGCCTCTCCTTTGTGTTGTGAAAGTTCTTCCTACTGCATCCTTCATTACCTTGTATCGGGCATTTTGATAAGGTTTTGTCTTATACTGTAGTCTTGTTTTGGTTTTAATGTGTGCCCATTTGATCCAGGTTCTGGGTCCAGGGTTGTTGTTTTTTGTCGGTTTTGCTTTGTTGTGTGCTAGGCAAGATGCCACGTGCCAAAGGAGGATGAGCGGCCCTTGTGATGCAGTGAGTTCCTCTCTCATCCGTTTTCTTTGAAGGGATACATAGCGGGCCATGATGTGAAGAGCGGTGATTAACATACCTTCGATTGGAGTGCTCATCTTGTCTGCTGCTGAGGTTGTCTTCCCGACCATTTTAGCAATTATGTGTTCCTGCATTAGTGCCCAGCCTGTTACTTTGGGGAATTGGCCCGCAGATGGTTAGTGCTATTGTCATAGTCAGCTTGCTGCAACAGTATATTATATATTTTACACAAGACCCGGGGTTTTCTGGGCGATCCCCCGTTGGCAAGGCGGACACCGTGCTAGGCCACGGTGCTCCAACGGGGCAAGTGTACAGGTGTTTTGTTTTTAAAGTTCTGCTTTCTATGTTTGTATGATCTGCTTGCAGCTGTCTGCTCATCCTAGATAGTTGCTGAGAATCAGGTGAGCTAGTCTCCTGCAGACTTAACTTAGCCACTAACGGTGTTGAAGGATTTGTTCAGCTTCTTCTTAGTTCCTCCGACTGAGCCAGGGGTGCCTCTGTCCCGCTTCTCCCCTTTTCCCTTCTGTTCAGGGGTGAGGCCCGCTTCTCCCCCCTGAAGCATCCTCTCATTGTAACACATGCACTTGATGTGGTTGAGCCTGGCAATCCTGTCTTCTCCGTGAGTGACCGAGCTGCAGTACTCAAAGCCCTGGAAGTAAGAGAGCACCAGCCTCCCCCTTTCCTGGCCCTGTACCAGAACCTGCATCTCGGTGGGGAAATCCATGATTTCCGGGGGTTCATTCCCATCAACCATATAGTCATCACCACCCTTCTGTAGTGGCTCACCATCCTCCCCCTTCTTCATCTTCAGAAACAGCACCTGTCGTGTGTTTCCCGTGTCCCACGGTCTGTTATCCTCCGATAGTTTTGTAGTGGTTCTTGTTAGACTTGTAAAGTTATGTAACACAACCTGCTGCTTTGTGGTGGGCTGGGTTGTGCTCGATGCATGTTTCATTGAATTCCTTGTATTAGCATTTCGGGCTTGATAGGTGGCATGTGTTGTTACCTTTTGATGGTTGTTTGAGATAGGGTGGATGCGGTCATGAGTGTATTTGATGTCCTCCACTAGCTCGGCAGTCATGGGGTGCTTCAAGAGGTAGTTGGCAACATCCTTTGCCTTCATCGGCATCCTGTTCCCCTGCTTGTTCGATGGCTTCCAGGCCCATCGGGCCTCCCAATAGAGGTCACCGACATTGTGCACCCTGACTGTCCAGTCTGTTCCGCTCGCTGTTTTAATTTGAATGAGGTCAAACATCAACTGGGTGTGCTCACTGTCTACATTTCCAATCAGGACGAAAGGTTGCTTTCCTCCTCCGAAGGTCAGTGCTGTTGCTGTCACCAGAGCTGGATTTCCCCCCGCCTTTGAGATTGCAGCGGCTACCACTGTCCTGACCTGCTTCACTTCCTTTCTGGTGATATTTGCATATTTCCTTCCTGTCAGCTTCAGAAATCTGAACTGGCCCTTGAATTGCTCATCCTCTTCTTCCTCCTCATCCAACTGGACTGCATTGGTGAGCTCCCCATTCCGAATTTTGGCTGCAGTCTCCTTAATTGCTTCCCTATCCACCTCATCCCCTGCCAGTGCTGTGTACATTCCTCCACCCTTCTGCCCCTCCTGTTGGTCACACCCACTGTTTGTGAGCTCATGGTCTGTTACCAGCCCCTCCTCTGTCAATTGGTTATGAATAACAATTGTGCTTCTGTTTAAGTACACTACTGGTGACATACTCTCTTGTGCAATCCTCAAGTGTGTGACAGTGTGACCCCCTACACCCCAATCATCCTTTATGACCTTTTGCATGGAGTAAACATCTTGCTTGTGATTGGCAGGGAATGTTGCATTATGAGGCCTTCTAGGCGGCCCGCACTTAATTGTGTCAAAACGTACCTCAGCCTCCTCATCCTCGTCCGACATGGGGTCCTCCTGTAGTGGTCCTTTGCCTGACCCCTGCCATAAACAATCCTCATACGGTCTGATCATACTAATGTTTGTGATTGTCATATTTGTGGCCTCCAATTTACTTAAACCTTGCCCCGCTTTAACTGACATGATTAGTAACCAAACAATTTTCATCATCAGGTGCATCCCTGATCCCATCTTCCCCTTCCCTCCTTCAAATAGAATCATCAACAAGTTGTTGTTTTCATGAAGGGTTGGTTGCTTCCTATTCTTTGCTATGTTACTATTAAATCTTTTGAAATTACCATGGCGACATCCCTCCTTCTTCCTGGCTGTCTGGTTCGTGGTCAGGGCTCACTAGATCATAGGTAACTTTGACCGGATTGTGCTCGGGGGTACTCGATTCTTCTTCTTCACTGTCATGATCTATTGAATGCTCCGGGCTGACTAAGTCATAAGTTACATGGGATGGGTTGTGTTGCGGTGTGAGATAGACTTCTTCTTCTGTGTCTGTTTCAGTTTCCTCGGGAGTTACTGACAGCGGTGTGTCAGACATCGGTGACATCCACACCTGGGCCTCTGCACCATCCGCGGGGGCCACAAACACCTCCGTCCCCTTCTCCTGCAGTTTTGTTACAGACATTCCTTTTAGTCCCCTTTGTGCTTTGTTTGCTATTTCAATGAAACA
>LGRX02029625.1:0-27216 GCA_001247695.2 Cymbomonas tetramitiformis
CATATGTTATTCCACAGTTGTTAATAATAGATTTAATCAAAGATTTGAATTAGTTTCTTTTAAAAAAATAATAAACAAACTATACATATATCTTTAATGAAGATTGTAAAAGTGAAAGATATGAACATCGATGTGCCAAATGGAAGTGCTTTCAATATCAAAACCGGACCGAACATGTTAAAAGCTCATCAAAATTCAATTTTCATAGGCAAAAGAGGAAGCGGAAAATCAGTTGCGGTGACTAACTATCTTAAAATGTTGAAAAAAGAAGGGTCATTACATCGAATATTTGTAATAAGTCCTACATTTAATTCAAACAAAAAATTAATGAAATCATTAGATATCGACTCCGAAGATGTGTACGAAGCCGACGATGGTGCAAATGTTATCAATGATATTATTCAAAAAGCCGAAGAAGAAAGAGATACATATTTGAAATATCATGAAGACTTGAAAAAATGGAATTTGTTGATGGAAAAATTAAATAATAGAAATATCTTTATCGATGATATCGACCCAGAATTATTGTTAGAATTTTTGACATCAGACGGTTTCGAAAAACCCGTTCATAAATATAATGGTGAACGACCTATATTGGCTGTTTTTGTCGATGATTGTCAATCAACGAATTTGTTTCGAACTCCTAAATTTCTGAATTTTATCACAAGACATCGACATATAGCTGATTTTGAAACCGGTGGTGCTTTAGGAATAAGTTGTTACATTTGCATCCAGAATTTTAAATCTCAGTTTGGAGGCTGTCCAAGAGCGGTGAAGAACAATGCAACTTCTTTAGGAGTATTTAAAATGAAAGACAAAAAAGAATTACAAGAAATATTCGAATCATGTGCCGGTGAAATTGACGAAACGACTTTCTATGAAGTATATACACATGCTATCAATGAACAACATTCATTTCTATTAATCGATTTACATAAGAAAGACAATCATCCATCGATGTTTCGAAAACGATTTGATGAATTCATAATTCCTGAAAAAATAAATCATAACTTATGAAGAAAACATCTTGTGAACGGTGTATAGCTATTTCGAAAAGTAGTGGAAATCAATGTAGAAACATGACTTGTAAATATAGTCCTTATTGTTATGTTCATAGAGTAGTAGATATAAAGGAAAGTAGTATTCCAAATTCAGGTCTTGGTATATATGCCAAAGAAGACTTGAAAAAAGATAAGTTAGTGGGTCGATACACTGTCGGCACGCAACGATTGACAATGAATGAATTACCTCCATTGAATCGAAGAACACATATTTGGAAAAAGAATAATAATCTGTTTTATGATGCATCGAAAACAAATTCAGTTGCCGGTAAGTTCAATGATTGTACCCCTCAAAGTGCCAAAAGAATCAAATGCAAAAATAATGCTAAAATAAATTCTGTAGGAAATGTTCGATTAACATCAAATGTAAAAAAGAAGCAAGAGATATTTGTTTCTTATGGGAAAGACTATTGGAAAGATAAATGATACAAATATTCTTTTAAAATTCTGGAAACAATGATTTGAATGTTTTATGAAAATGAGGGTCTGAATTCAAAACGTCATGATAAGTCGGAGGGACCGCGTTTGGCTTTTGTTCCGTTTTTGAAACTTTGTCTTTCTTTTTTGATTTTTTGATAATCACTTGAGGTTGATGTTCATCGTCACTTGAACTACCCGAAGTTTCACTATCAGATTCCACAACAATCACAGGTTTCTTTTTTGATTTCTTTACATATTTCTTTTCGATTATTTCCGGTTCAGATTTTTTGTTCGAATTTTTCAGTAATTTCAGGTTCTTTTATCGATGATTTTATTTTATTTTGAGCAGCCTCCAACACTTTTTTGTTTTCTAATTCTTTAGCAAGTTTGATATCCTTTTTGGCTTCAGAATTTTTTCTTCTGGTTTCCATAGCTTTTAATCGAGCAACTTTTAATCGTTCTAGAGTAGCCACATCAGTAATTTTTTCACCTTTCTTAAAACCCATATTAGAATACACAAGAAAATAATTTTATAATCATTACTTATCATTTCTATCAATTTTTAATGACTTTGATTTAAATTCTAACTCTAACTCTAACTTTAACTCTTACTCTTACTTTAACTCTAACTCTAACTAGAAAATAAAATCAGTTTAATGTATAATGTTTGAAATAAATACGTGTGATGTCTTTCAATTTGGGACAATTATCGTTGCTTTAATTCATGCTATAGGATATAATATGAGACGGTCTCGATGTAAACAATTAGATTGTCTTTGTATAAAGTGCGAAAGAGATATCATGAATTCAAAAGAATTAAGTATTGATAAAAATGTGTTTGAATCTGCTTAAAGATTATAAGTTCTATATTATAACAATGAGTGAAATTGATACACATTCTCCTAAGTATACGAAGGTTACTTCTAAGAATGGTAAGGTGTATTATAAAAAGCCTTTAGATATGAATAGGAGAGACAAAGGGAAATATTATGAAGCCAACAAACCATTGTTACAAAAGAATCTAACCTTAGACCGAATTTTGTTAAATAAAAATGTCGGTGTTTCAACGATGGAAAAGCATGGTATAGATAAAGTAAAAATTGTTGAAATATTCTCCAATAAAATCAAAGAAAATCCTGAAGACTTTGAAAAATATATGGAAATTCAAAACAAATTTTTGGAAAGGTTGAATGTAACAAAAACCACCTAAAGAATACGTTACAATTTAGTAATAAGAAATATATTGTATAATAATAATGCCACCGAAAAAGTCTAATGATAAAGACAAAAAAAATGATAAAGGCAAAGCTCCATTGACCAAAGCAACGAAAACCAATCTCAAGAAAGTCCAAAACCATAGGGCCGGAAATTTGAAAGCATCAAGTTCAAGACAATTAACAAAGGAACAATGGAGTAAAATTAATCAAATTGAAAAAAAGAAAATAGACAAAGAATTTACCAAAGAAAATAAACAACAAAAATTACAATCAGAAATAAAGAAATTTGAAAAAGAAAATGAGGACTTAATAGTCCTTAATGAGTTGCTTTCTAGACAAGAATATGAAGAACAATTTACGGATAAAGACGTTACAAAAGATTTTGTCGATAAAGGTGGAAATTCCGGAGTATCTATGAAAATCAAGTTTAATAGATTTCTTAGTAAACCTTTGCATTATTGGATGAATTTGATTAATAAAAAAATTGACCAAGCTTCGGAAGATGTAAAACATTTTCAGTTTGGTGTAAACTTTCAAGATGGTTCTTCGGAATTTTTAAGTGCAAAAAATGAAATCGAATTTTACAAAAAATTAGAAGGAATGATTCAGTCCGGAGATGATAGAGGGGCTGTGAATTTCATCACAATTTCTTTATTAAATTTCAAAAAAATTAATGGAAAGGGCCAACCATTGTCGGTGCCAAAATCTGTGGAGGAATTGAAACAAAAGAAGAGTTGCATTACCGTCAAGGATGAACAATGTTTTGCTAAATCTTGCATAATTATGAATTACAAAGATAAAAAAGACAATGAAGAAATAACATACAAAGTCTACAATCATATTTGCAATAATATAAAAAATCGTTTAACAAGGGAAGCAATAATTTTAATGAAAGAATTAGAATTTAATGCTGAAAACGGTATAGGTTTTGATGACATTCATGTCTTTGAAGAAAAATTCAACAAAAATATTACAATTCACGGAATGACTGATTTGGGTTGTACAATAATGTATCCGCCAAGTAAAGAAGGTTTGCCCGACAGACCGGAATGGAATTTTGTTTATTATCATTTAAATTCAAGTATTGGACACTACGAACCAATAACAAAAATCGAAGCATTTTATGGAATAGCCGACCGACCAAGGTGTTTTAAATGTAAAAGCAAATTGTGTGACTTTTCAAAAAAGGGAATAAAACCATTTATTGATTGGAAGAAAGCCATACACTGTGAAGATTGTAATATAAAATTTCCAAATCAGAAATGTTATGATTTACACAAAAATGGGACAGCTTGTCAACATTTCCATAGGTGCAAAGGTGAGTGTAAAAAGGTTTACGATATAAGAAAAGAACAAGAACACATTTGTGGACATGAATTTTGTCCAAATTGTAAATTATATTGTGACATGAGAGAGCATCAATGTTACATTACACCAAAGAAACCAAAAGATGTTGTTGATGAAAGTAAAATAGGATTTTTTGATTTTGAAGCATACAATGAAACAAAGCACGAAGTGAATCTGAGTGTTACACAATATTCAAACGGACAATCATTTATTCACAACAATATTGAAGAAGTTTGCAAATTTTTATTTGCTAATAAACACAAAGGATTTACTTTTATAGCACATAATGGTAGTAAGTATGATTATGTACTTATCATAGAATACATAATAACAACGATGGATGAAATTCCTGAAACGGTACAAAATGGTGGTAAAATAATGTATCTAAAATATCAAAACGTGACATTAATGGACAGCTATCTACATTTAACAAGTCCATTGAGTAAATTCTCAAAAATATTCGATTTAAAAGGTGAGAAGAAAGGTTTTTTCCCTCACAAGTTTAATACCCCTGAAAATAAAAATTATGTAGGCGAAATTCCCGATATATCATTTTATGGTTATAATCAAATGAAAGAGGATAGCCGAAATGAATTTTTGGAGTGGCATAAACAAATGACAAACGATGAATATATATTTGATATGCAAAAAGAAGTATTAGATTATTGTCAAAGTGATGTAAGAATTTTACGATTAGGATGGATGGAATATAGAAAGAAAATTTTAGAAATTACAAATGAAGAAATTGACCCCACAGCCTATTTAACGATTGCATCATTGACACAAACAATTCATAGATATTTGCATATGCCTGAAAATTCCATAGCTATAGCTATTTTGAATAGTGTCATAGGAGCTAAACAACAATCAAAAATAGGTGACATTTGGTTGGAATATGTAAAACATACAAATAAAATTGATAACTTAATCAAAGAATATAAAATTCCTCATTTCCATTTTGGAAACAATGAAAGGCACAAATATGTCGATGGTTATGACCCTGCGACAAATACTATATGTGAATTTCTTGGAGATTTTTGGCATGGTAATCCAAAAACAAATGGTAAAAATATGTTTAGAAAAAATTACGCCACAAATAAAACATTTTATCAACTGTACGATGAGACCAAAAAAAGATTAGAAAAAATTCAAAGTCTCGGATATAAAGTTGTTGTAATGTGGGAAAGTAATTTCAAAGAATTACAAAAAAATGACCAAAATGTTATCGATTTTGTAAATAGTTATAACACACCTATCGTGTTCAGAGATGCTTTATTTGGCGGGAGAACCGACCCTAAAAAATTATATCACAAATGTGGAGATAATGAAACAATTAGATATGTAGATTTTACAAGTTTGTATCCTTATGTCTTGAAATATTGTAAATTTCCATTAGGTCATCCTACAAAAATATATCAAGAAATTGATTTGAAAGGAGTCACTGATATTGAACAATTCTTTGGAGTTATAAAATGCACCATAATTCCACCAAATGATTTGGAAATGGCAGTTTTACCATTGAGGACCTTGGGACAGTCTAAAATGGAGAAATTGACTTTTCCTTTGACAAAAATGACTGGAACGTGGTGCACGGAAGAAGTAAAATTATCGTTGAAAAAAGGATACACAATTGAAAAAATACATCAGATTGTCCACTGGGAAAATACATCTTATACTATTTTTGAAAGTTTTATTAATACTTTTTTAAAAATAAAACAAGAGGCAAACGATTATCCTGAGTGGGTACAAAGCGAAAAAGACAAAGATGTGTATATTAAAAAATATTTTGAAAAGGAAGGTATATTATTAGAAAAAGATAAAATAAATAAAAATGAAGGATTGAGAACTATTGCTAAATTATTTCTCAACAACTTGTGGGGTAGATATTGTTTGAAACCAAATAAAAGACAAAACAAATTCATGAATAGTGCTGAAGTATATGATATTTTATCAGATTCAAGAAATGACAATGTTCTAATTCAGCCAATAAAAAACAAAACTGGTGATGTTAAATATCAAGTTGGTTTTAATGTATTAAGTGAATATTCTGAAACGAATTGTACCGTCAATGAAGTTATTGGGATTTTTACAACTGCACATGCACGAATAAAATTATACAATTTAATGGACGATGTAGGATTCGACAAAGTTTTATATCACGATACCGACTCAGTGGTATACATTGAAGATGCACCAAATAAACAAGCATTCAACATTATGGACGATGTAGGATTTGGTAAAGTTCTATCTCATGATATTGACTCGGTGATATACATCGAAAATGAAACAAACAAACAAGTATACACAGAACAACTTGGTGATTATCTTGGAAAATTGACTGACGAGCTATACAATGATAAGAAAAAAATATATAAGAAATGTATTGAATTTGTATCGACCGCACCTAAATCATATTCGTTGAAATTTGTTGATGGAACAACGATGACTAAGGTAAAAGGATTTCCATTAAATTATGAAAATTCTCAAAGTATCAATCATGAAGAAATTAAAGATATCATTTTATACAATCACGAAAAAATTGTGGAATTAAAATACGATGTTCTTAGAAAACCGAGAAAAATTGACGAAAACAAACATTATGCAGCTCTTGGTATAGAAACACGAACCGAAACGAAATCATTTTCATTGAATTATGATAAAGCATATATTCAGTGGGAAACATTTAATATCCTACCTTGGGGACATAAAGATATTCCTTTATAATAATGAGCAAGTCAATCACTGAAAAACAAATACAAGACTTTTATTTAGACCCCGAAATAGGATTAAGTGCTGTATCACCATTCACGGCCAAATTAAAATCTCTTGGCTATAAGGTCACACAAAAACAAGTTAAGGAAGCCATCGAAGCAACTGAAGTCAATCAAACATTTTCTCAAAAAAAGAAAATCAATAGAAAAGAATTATTTCCTATTTACGGTAAAGACCCTAACAAGAATTATGTTCAGACTGATTTAGCATTTATTCCCGAATTCAAAAAACAAAATAGAGGCTACTCCGTTATATTGACGGCTATCAATATCAATACACGAAAGGCTTATGCATATCCATTAAAATCAAAAACTGTTAAAGACAAAAATAACAAAAACATTGATTCTGCTGAAGGAATAATTCCTGCTTTTAAAAAGTTAATAAAAGATTCAAAAATGAATGTATTGACTACGGACAATGGTGTAGAATTTACAAATAAATCTATGAAAAAATTATTAAAGGACAACAATATTGAGCATTATTTAAATGAAACCGAAGACCATACTACTATGGGTATGATAGAAAGATTCAATAGAACATTAAAATTGAAATTTAAAAAAATAGAAAAAAGTAAAGACACCGTAAACTGGATTGATTATTTGGATACTGTTGTCAAAAATTATAATAGTACACAAAATTCTGCAAATATCGATAAATCAACTCCTGATAATATGAACCTAACAAAGACCATCAGAAATATTTTATTGAAAAGGAATAAATTGACTAAGCTTCTTGAAAAAATAGATATAAAACCGGGTGATAAAGTTAGGATTAAAATTAAAACTAAAACGTTTGATAAAGAATCTCAACGATGGTCGACAAAAATATATAAAGTAAAATCTATGAAAGGATTGAGTTATATCATCGAAGACGGTAAAGAAACTTTGGCACGTCGATATAAACCACGAGAATTATTGGAAGTCCAAGGTAACAATTCTAATAATAAGAAATCCAGTGATGAACCTACAGTTTCTGAATTAGTTTTTTAAACAAAATAAAAAAGAAAGACTCTTAGGAAAGAAGGTGTCTCATCTTCTAATCGAATATCTAAAAGGACAAGAAGTCAAAATAAAAATAATAAAGATAATGAAACGGAAATTGATTTACGATGATTTTTATCGATTGTATTATATATATTGTTATGGTAAGAGCTAATCAAACACAGGCTCAACGAAGGCTGAATAATAATGTTTATTGTGGATATAAAGACCCTGCACCGGGGTCGTCCGCTTGGAAATAAAATTCAATGTAAAGCTCGTCATCAATTAAGGCGGTATGGAAGAATTTTAAGACCACCTCATCCTGCGGATAGACAACAAAATAGACGAAACAATTAATATATATGTAATATTATAAAATATATGCGAAAGATATTGACTGATGATATTGTCAAACAATATTGTCTAAACGAATTAGGCTTTAGAAATGCTGCATCTAATAAATCAATATTTCAAGGATATTCTAAATTAGCTTCTAAGAATTATGCTATGACCGCTCCTTCTCAAAATAGTGTTGAATTCTATACTTCTATTTCTCAAAGTCCTTTGATAAATTCAGTTGATTTGATTCAAAATTTGAAAAGAAGTGATTTCAATGTTTTTGTTCCGGGAAAATATACAAGAGCGGACAATTTACAAAGGTTTGCAGATTTAAGTGAATCTGATGTAGAAACTCCAAGAAGTTATGTATCACCTGATTCAGAACATGACGACGATGTTAAATATTTAGAAAGTTTGTCACCAACTCCAATAAATCAAGGAGAATCTGGACCTTCCGGAATAATTGTTCCAAATCCTATGTTATTACAAGCTTCATCTCCGTTTAACACACCCCAAAATCAAGGTGAATCTGGACGAAGAACCCCTTTAGTAAGACAAGCATTATTCAATTCAGCTAAAAAAGATTCCCTTAGCCCTGCACGTTTAGATATTGATGATGACGATGATGATATTAGTGGTGTAGAAATTATAGAAGAAGAATCAAGTCCGCAAATGTATACACGAGGACAACGTGCAAGTAGAGCTAATCAACCATAAAAATATATATATTAATGTATAAATGACGCGAGCTGAATGGAACGAAACATTAAAAAAATGTGCCAAAGAATATCATTCCAAAAAAGGCACGAAACCTCGTAAAAAATATTCCAAAAAGAAAAAGTTAAATAAATCTGTAAATATTCAATCACCACAAGTGACATCACGACCTATTGCAAATTTACCAACAAATAATAACAACCGAGGACCTGCAAGATTTCCTTTTAATTTAATTGTGTGAATTTCTTCGGTTTTTTCAGGGGGACAAAAAACCTCAAAAAATAAAATCCACTTAAAGAGTGTAACTCAATAGTGTAAACAAAGCAAGATGAATACATTAGACTTACATTGTTGGATTGAACGTAAGGATGGTTCTATTTATGACCCGACTCCAATAATTATGGAAGATTTTATTTTCATGTTTCGTAATATAAGTGACAAAACAAGATACTATGAAAAATATGAAGGTGATGAATTAAACAATGCTTGCAAAAATGTTTTTGATGCTATCAAAAAATTTGAAAAAGATAATGAAAAAAATGGAATTAATATGAGAACTTTAGTGAAAAACAACAAGTATTCTTTACCAAGTCTTTGTTTCTTGAATGCTTATTATTGGGTACAAGACCATAAAGGTAAAGGTAAAATGAAAATAGGGAAAATGGGTTGGAAAACAAATGAAGGAAACATATGGTGGGAATTTGGATGAATGATTTAAGAACAATTAACATATATCTTATTGAAACATTAATTAATTTACTTTTTATTTACTTTCAATTTTATCTTTATCTTTTTATTGTAGATTTTTTATTTATTTTTTATTGTAGATTTTTTATCGTACTCACATTTAATCACGTAATTTATTCCCTATTTATTACGTAATTATTTCTTTAGGGTTTTCTCTTGTATTTATTAATCATTTATTATCGTCTTTAGGGTTTTGGGTGGTGGGCTATAATCGGTAGTATACTACTGCCAAAGCAATACACGTCGGGGAAAACTTCAATGTAAAATCAACGACATTTAATCCTTTCCTATCTCATTTACACACTCCGAAAATTGTCGGAAATGCACCTCAAAACATTCATAGAATTGTAACTGATTGGGCAACTGCGGGAGCCTTGAAAATACCATCAAATTCAAATAGAAAGTTGTTTCATTATTTTGAAAATAAAAATCCTTACGATTTTTTAAGACAACCTTATCAATATATAACATCTCCACATAATTTGAAACAATTTTTTCAATTACCAAAAAACAACAAAGTAAGTAAAGTCAATTTAGTAAAATCAACGTTAAACACTATAGGGACGGGGCTCAATATATACTCTTTTGGAAGTGCTTTGAATGATTCTATTGATATGTATAGAGACAATGCTACACCCGAAGAATTTGTTAATAAAATTTCAGAATATTCAAATCCATTAGGCATATTTGGTATGCTAGGAACACGTGATATTGATGCAAATTATTTACACGATGATGCTCCATTAGAAGCAAGAATGTTAGCAGATTATATTTCTAACAAAGGTCCACAAAGAATGACAAATTTTAGTAGAAATGTTGATAAATCATTATCAAATAAATATTCAAACATTAATGAAAATACAATTAAAAACAGCAAAAATAATATTTTGATAAATTATGGAACGTGAACAATTGATACAAAATGCAAAAATATTATACCCTAATTTATGTACATTTTATTTAGAATTGATTATTGATGATTTTATAGCACGACCACAATTTTATGAAAGAATGTATGAAGCAAATGTTGATGATATTCCGTTACCATTACATAGAGACACACAAAAAGAAATTGATAAAAATAAAAATTATATTCATATATTAAATAGAGATACTAATGAATCCAATATCTGAACGAACCCTTTATTTATCTAGCGAAGATTTATCAACTTCCGGTGATTCAAGAATAATCAATATAAATGTCCCAACACAATTAACAAATTATAGAAATACAAATAGATTAAAAATCATTTTAAACTCTTTTACCGCTGCGAAAACTTGGTACACAATTAATGAATATAATGGTATTTTTTATATAGCGAAAACAAGCACAGATAAATTGTATGAATGTAGAATACCTGATGGAAATTATACAGATTTAGATGATTTAAAAACCATTTTAGAAACCATTATTTTAGACGTTCTTGTAACAAATTTCAATTTTGCTAGACCCGCCGATAGGGTAAACGTAACATTTGATGCTATTTCAGGACATTTTACAATTACCTTAAGCAAGGCTGCACCCAATATTAAATTTGTTGCATTTTCAATAACTGGAGATTTTCAAGCCGTTCCGGGCAGTCCATTAGATGATGCATTAAATGATATCTATAATTCTCCTGGGAAATACAATGATGTTGATCAAGTTTTAGGCGGACTAACAAATAAATCTGTTGCAGGATTAACAAACATTTCTCAAGTAAATGATTTATTTGATATTGAAACACCTGATGAAATATTTATATCTAAATTTCCGGGTAATTTACAAACAAATGATGCTATTTATTTAAGAATCACTACATTACCAACTAATAATTTACAAAGTACAAATCTTTCAAACCAAATAAATCAAAATTTAATAATTAGTAGCGACATTTTAGGAAAAGTATTATTACCTTCTGATATTTCTACTAAATTTATTTCCTATTTAGATTTTGATGAAAACTTTGGTATAGATGTACAAGCCTCACAATTTTGTCAATTACGAATTTCAATAACTGATAATAAATCAAGATTAATTCCAACAGCCTTGTCAAAAAATGGTACCGAACAATCCATTAATTTTGCAATTTCCCTGAAATTAAAAGAGTATTCTCAATGAACAATTTTTTATAATATATATTATATAAAATGTCTTTACCTTATAGCCTTGCATTTGGTCTTCAAAAAATGAACGGTTATTCTACCAACTATTTTAGATTAGAAACAACAAATTTGACGAAAGTATCTCCATATGGTGTGATAACGTTAAACTTACCTGTGAACTCTTTAATAAATATGAAAAGTCTGAGTTTGCATTGTCAAGGTCGTGCTAATGAAACTAATATTGCTTGTACCAACGCTGCGGGAGATCCTGATGTTGTAATTACAACATTACCAAATGGAATTGAAAAATTAATTCAAAGGGTAGAAGTCTATAGCGGTGGAATTCAAATTTCAAGTGGTATGCAACAATATTCAACCGTTTCAACTGTGTTGGACAACATTAAAACAACATTAAATAAAGAAGTTTCTTATCAAAGAGTTTTAAAAAATCAAGAAATAAATGTAAATACTGATAATTATTATACAGAATTACGACCATATATATTAAACAACTTTTTACAATTTATAGGCGAAGCAAGTCCGGACTATATTGATACGGCCTTATTACCAAGTATACAAATACGATTTTATATGCACGGTCCGGAAGTTTTAGGGGCATATCAAAAATCATTAGGAGCTGGAAATGGTTTTAATGGAACCGGGGCGGCCCAACTTGCTGCAAATGCTTCTTGGGAATTACAAGATTTGCATTTTACAATTGAAACAATTACATTTTCAAATGGTGTTTATGATAGCGCCGTAGAACGTAAATTAAGAGAAGATTCATTTATTGAGGTGCCTTTTAAAAATTATTTCACATTTTTAGATTCTCAAACAAAAATGGATAAATCAACGAGATTTTCTTTATCTACTCAATGTTTAGATAATTTGTATGCCGTTCAAAGACCTTCATTTTATAATTCAACAAATACAGGTTTGCACAAAATTGATAATAAAATCGGGGCAACTTATGTGCCGTCATATTTTAGATTTTACGCCGGAAAAAATAGTTCTTGGCAATATAATATAAATTCACTTTATTATCCTAATTATAGAGCAACAGCTTTGGATGCCTTCAACTTACTAACTATAGGAAAAGCTGACAATTATTCTAATGATGCTGGATGCAAAATAAATTCTTTAGAGAACTGGTATAATTCTTATTGGACTGCTATGTTAAGACTTAATATGCCTTCCGAAATGAATGTTCGTAGTCTTAGTGGCTTAGATACACGTGGTTTGAACTCTCAATTCTTCTTACAAACACAAGCAGGTACAGATGCTTTACAAGAAGCTATTCCCGGTGTTGATAATGAAACTTTTGTAATTTGTGAATGTACATCTACACTTCGTATAGGTATGGGCAGAATGATTGAAGTTGTTGTGTAAAACTTATTTATTTATAAATAATATATGGTAGAACAAGCTGGACAAATAAACTCTAAAAATCTAGGAAAATCTTTAGGGAAAATAAATGTTACATTACCAAATTTAATGTTAACTTCAGGATTTAGAAGTCCTTCAATGCTGATTATTCCCTGCAAAACAATACAAGATTTACGACCACCGGCAAGAGTCTCTAATGTTGACCTTATGTCAGGTTTTAAATCATATACATTAGGACACGGTGACAAAATCACAAAAGAAAATGTTATGTTTTCATTTCCTGATATTTATCCATTAAACAATAAATTATTTAAACTTGCACCAACATTCTTTGTAAAATAAAATTTTTTTGATATTATATATAATGTCTTCTTTTGGAAATGAATTTGTTTTAGATAAAAATATTAAAGTAAATAACGGTGTGTTTATTGGTGCTCAAGATAAAACAACAAGAACAACTTTTCAAATGATTGGAGCTGATATCAATATGAACATTGATGGTAGTCAAAGCGGTGACCCTGGTATTGTAAATTTAAATATGGCTGCAAAAGCAAATAATATGAAAGTAAGATTTGATGGTTTGCCTATTGTAGAAACAACCAACGTTCCACCGGATGAAAATATTACACCCGTAAATGGATTATATGTATTCAAAGCTAATCCTGCTGATAAATTTGGAACGGTATTTATGAAACTTGCAAATTAATAATTTTTTTATTTATATTGTAATTTATAATGTCTTCATTTGGAAATAATATAGTCGCAAATACATTTAATGGAAATCAAACTCCTACAACTATTCCTGACCCTTTGACAATTAATCAATTAAATGTAAATCAAATAGGTGATAATTCAAATCCTTGTCAAACAGTTCATATGGCTTCAGATTTCTTTTATCAAAATGATATTGATTTTATTGACAATTCTGATGTAAATAATCAAAGAGAATTTATGAAATTACAAACTGATGGTGATTTAAATTTAGTGAATAACATCAATTTTTATGACTTCATTTTAAACAATCCTGCAAGCAAATCAAAATTTTCCATAGGTTTAGATGAACTTGATAGTTCATTTGAAATAAAATATTTAGACCCTGTTTCTCAAACGAGATTGAAAATAGGAGACACCGGTATAAATGAATGGTCATTTATGCAAACAACATTAAACGTAGAACCACTTGGAGCAGGTGTACTTTTAAATGATGGACCTTTAATTTTAAACACCGGTGATATTACTTTGAATTCTGGAAAATTTATTGGTGACGGTTCTTTGCTTCAAAACCTTCCTTCCGGGGCTAACCAAAATTTACAATCTGTTTGTGACCAAGGAAGTACCACTACCACAAATGATATTTCTTTTACCGGGAGTGGAAAATTCACAATAAATCAAGATGAAATAGATGGAAATTTAATTAGAATTCGAGGCGGCACACAAGATGCCAAAATTCGTATTGGGGAGACAACCAATGATGACGGTTATGTAAATGCACAACGATCAATATTGCTTGGGAGAAATGCAGGTTCTTTTTATTGTGGAATCGATGTTTTAGCTATTGGTTCTGGGAGTGCAAATGATCAAGCGGGGAATTATTCTGTAAATTTAGGTGATGATAGTGGTCAAAACAACGCCGGTGTGGAATCAGTATCTATTGGTAGATTTAGTGGTGAAAATTATAGCGGTGTGAATTCAGTTTCAATAGGTGCATATGCAAATCAAAATACCGGAGCCGTTTCATCTATTGATAATACAATTTGTATCAATGCTACCGGTCAAGCATTAAATAATACACAAGCAAACTCTTGTATTGTGAAACCAATACGAGCTTCTTCAGATATATCAACTGAAACACTTATGTTGTACTACGACGATACTTCAGGCGAAATACGTAAAGGTGCCAAACCAGCGGGTTCAACAATTCCAAATCTTTCACAAGTTCTGCAAGTTGGCGACACAGGAAATAGTATAAATCTCACAGCCGAACTAAACACACCTGCAATAAACATTACAAATTCCATAAACTGGGCGTATACATCACCAACAGCGTCACTTAATGTTTGTCAAATACCGTTGCTTAACATAACATCAAGTTACAAATCAGTTTTACCGACAAGCCCAATAAATCATACCGGAAGTATTTTTACTTTTGTAAACACAACTTCTACAACAATCACAGCCGGTACAATTGTAGGATTTGATGATTTGTCTACAAATGTAAATGGTGTGAAAATATATTCAAATCCTGGGTCCGAAACAGGAAATTGTTGTGTTTTGGGTGTATGTATACAAGATAGTACAGCCGGTAATTCTTGTTTTGTTTTAAGTAGAGGTTTCACTACCTGCAGAAATCAAAATACTAATGTTTCTTGGACAAAAGGACAAGTGGTCAAATGTAGTACAAATGGTGAAATAATTTCAGGTGCTGTATCTAGTAACGATGCTTTGATAGGATATGCAATGGAAACTACTACATTAAATGTTGGTGAAGGTTTATTAGTGTGGGTTAATAAAGGTATGGGATACGAAATGTTTTAATATTGTTGTATAATATATAATATGTCTTCTTTTGGAAATAATATTGTTTGTAAAAATTTACAATGTGATACGGTGAATGGAAATGCACCTACCGGTGGTTCAAGTAAATGGACAGATATTGGAAATAATGATATAGAAAGAACAAATGGAAATGTAATTGTAAAAAATAATATATCATTTGCAAATGCATTAGGATTACTTGGTGATTCTGCCGTAGATGTAAACATTTTATTAAATACTAAAGGCAACGGGCAAGGAAGTATTACATTACAAAGCGGAGATGCTACAACTAATAAAAATGATGTTATTGTTAGTGGCGAAACTTTGCAAGTAAATACAAATTCGGGCCTATTAGTCAATGGTAATGCAAGAGTAAATGGTGAAATAAACAACACTGCAAATAATCAAACAAATATTGATTTATTTGGAACAAAAACATCAGGTAATTCTTTTATTGGTTTAAATACCGCAGGCGTAGACATACCAAATGCTAAAACTATATATTTTATAAATTTTCAAAAGAAACCTGATGAAGAATTTTTTAGAATTAATATGTCGGGTGACATAATAGGAGCTAGTGGTATTGATTGTGATTCTGTTCAAATTGTAAATAAAGCCGCAGGTGCTGATAATATTCGTACTCTTCAATTTAAATCTGGCTCATTTATTTCCTATTTTAATTTTAATTTAGTGGCTGAGGATGGAACTGATGTTGCAAGTTTTAAAATTACTCACCAAGATGCTAGTGTAAATTCAGTTATTGGCGTAAACTATATTGTAAGATGTTCATCAATAACAATGCAAACTGTTCCAACAAAAATTTTCACAATGACATCAAGTATTAACTACTTTGCTAATAATGAAATTCAATTAAGAATAGCATCAGTTGAGGGTACCTTGTTTGAAAATAATGAAGTTATACGATTTATTTTGGAATTGATACCTATTGATTTTTCTTAATAAATTTTCTTCGGCTTTCTAAAGGGGGACAAAAGCCTTTAAAAACTTTATATTTTGCAAAAGACTTTTTTATAATGAGTGACTTAATGCTTGTATATGTATATGTATATTTATGAATGTATTTTTACTTATTGTAAATTTATTGTACCTTTCTCAAAAGACTCTTTTTATTTTCAAAAGACTTTTTTATATTATGTGAATGTATGTTGATTTGTATTTGAGTGATATATTTTTTACTCATTGTAAATTTATTGTACCTTTCTAAAACTCTTTTTATTTTCAAAAGACTTTTTTATAATATGTGAATATATATTAGAAATTGTTATTTTTTGTAACGAAAATATTCCACTTAAAGAGTAAGACTTCATAAGGTAAAACAATGACTACTATTACTACTAATGATTATTTACTTATGTTATTACCATTAGTTCAACATAAAGAAAAAATGAAAGATGTATTACAAGAACTTTTAGTAAAAGAAAATAAAAGTAAAGAAGTGGTAAAAGCAAATGATTACTTTGATGACATTAACTTAAAACATCAATTTCAAATGAAAAAAGTCTTAAAAGAACTTCTAAGAGAAGTAGAAAAAGTAAATACTAGTATTTTGGATGATTGGGAAAAAGACCCTATTTTCTTTATAAACCACCAACTTGAGATGAAAAAAGTATTTAATGAAATGAAAGAAGTATTACAAGAACTTTTGGTAAAGGAAGAAAAGAAAAGTAAAGAAGTAGTAAAAGCAAAAACTACTACTTGGAATGATCTCCCATTTGATGTCCAAGACAATACTTTCTTTATGAAACATCAACTTGAAATGAAAAATGTATTTGATGAATTATTAATTAAACAAAAAGAATATTGTTCTAGAGATTATATGAAATACATTAATTATTATGACATAGACATTGGATTTGATAGTAAATGTTTAGAATACAAAACCTTAATTCAAGTCAGAAGAGATATTTTCAATAGAAATGATAATAATTTCGCACATATACAATACAAACATTCAGAATTACTTACTACAATTTGTGTAAACAATCATCAAGATTATTATAATTTTATTGAATATTATGGTAATTTTATTTATGATATTAGTATAAAGTTTAATGCAAAATGTGAATTAATAGTTATGTGTAAAAGAAACAATTTGAAAATAAGTGGTACTAAAAGAGAACTTGCAAGAAGACTTATGCAACTTTAATAAAATAACTTAAGAACAATTTATAATATATAAGTAATAATATACATCTTTTATTTAAGAACTTATTTAAATTTATTTTAGAACTTATTTATTTCTTATTTTGTTACACATTTATTTACGTAATTTATTTATCATTTATTACGTAATTATTTATTGTATATTTATTGTATATTTCCTTGTCATTTTACTTGTCATTTACTTGTCATTTTCTTGTATGACTTATGACATATATGACATAGGGTTATGACATATATCATAGGGTTTTATAGGGTTTTTATAGTGATAAAAAAGCGTGCCCTATAGTCGGTTCCTTACTACTAACATCCTACTACCATCCAAACCCTAGGATGACTTGTCAATTCCGGTGAGCTTCCGGTGAATTTATCCGGTCCGGTGAGCTTCCGGTGAGCTTCCGGTGAATTTATCCGGTTCGGTGAGAGTTTCCGGTGGAATAAATATAAATATGATAAATTAGAAAAAATTATTATAATTGCAACAATAAAATAAAACTAGTAATAATATATTTGATTTTTAACTTTTAATTCCTATAGTTTTTTTAATTATCTATTTCGCCTATTTTGTTGTCTATCCGCAGGATGAGGTGCTCTTAAAATCCTCCCGAAACGTCGTAATTGACCAATAGCCTTACATTGTACTTTATTTCCAAACGGACGACCTAAGGGGGCAGGGTCTTTGTACCCACAATAAATTTTATTATTTCGTCTTCGTTGCGGTTGTGGTTGATTTGCTCTCACCATAATAATATAATATAATATAATATAATAAATTTATTTGAAAAAAACATAAACTAACTTAAAAAATGAATATTATAACTTAATTTAATAAAATGATTTCGGTAGTTAAATATAATAATTTTGATATTGAAAAATTGAGTATTGAAAATGTTGATTTTACAAAAATAAAAAGTAAATCTAAACCATATAAGTTTATAAGTATTCAATATGATCAAAAGCCGTTATATTTGGAAACACCGAAAATGCATTGTCCATTTGGAGTTAACAACTTTGAAGGTAGTGACCGGTATAATATTTCGTTTAATTTAGTTGAAGATATGGAAAATATTATATTAGCTATAGAGGATAAAATTGTCAATCATATTTATGAAAATCAAATAAAATATTTTTCCAAAGATACTTTTAAACTTTCAAGCTTGAAAGAACTTTTCAATAGCTCGATCAAAGTAAATCAAAATAAGAATTATTCAAATTTATTTAAATGTCAAATAGATAATGCTGATAGTGATTTATATGATAGAAAAACCGGAGAGGATTTGGAAATTACAAAAGAGAACACAATGAGTACAAAAATACAATCTATTATTAGAATTCCTGGATTTTATATAATGAATAAAATGTATGGTATTTCATATAAAATTGATCAAATGCTTTTAGATAAAAATAATATTACAAATTAAAAAATATTTTTATTCACTGATGATATATAATAAAGAAATAAATGAGTAAATCAATCACCGAGAAACAAATACAAGATTTATATTTAGACCCGGAAATAGGCTTATCAAATATAAGTTCATTCACATCAAAATTAAAAGCAAAAGGTTATAAAGTTACACAGAAACAAGTAAAAGAGGCGGTCGAAAAGACTGAAGTTAATGAAACTTTTTCTCAAAAAAAGAAAATAAATAAAAAAGAATTATTTCCAATTTATGGTAAAGATCCAAACAAAACTTATATTCGTGCAGATTTGGCTTTTATCCCAAAATTGAAAAACAAAATAGTGGTTTTGCTGTGATATTAACGGGAATTAATATAAATACGAGAAAAGGATATGCTTATGGGTTAAAATCAAAAACTATAAAAGATAAAAATAATAAAAATATAGAATCTGCGGAAGGTGTCATTCCCGCAATGAGAAAATTGATTCAGGATTCCAAAATGAATGTATTAACAACGGACAACGGTAGTGAATTTATAAATAAAGCCATAAAAAAACTTTTAGAAGATAACAATATTGAACATTATTTGAACGAACCTGAAGACCATAGTACAATGGGTATGATTGAGAGATTTAACAGAACATTAAAATATAAATTAGAACTTTATTTTAAAAGTAAAGATACCATCAATTGGATTAATAAATTAGATACTATTGTAAATAATTATGATGAAACGAAAAACGTAGGAAATATAGATAAGTCTGCACCAAATGATATGAATGAAGATAGAGTATTAAGAAATATTTTATTAAAAAGAAATATATTAACAAAACTACTTTCTAAAATTGATATTAAACCTGGAGACAAAGTTAGAATTAAAATTAAAACTAAAACTTTTGATAAAGAAACTCAACGATGGTCAACTAAAATTTATAAAGTTAAAAAAATGGAAGGCTTGTCTTATGTAATAGAAGACAACAACGAAACTTTAGCAAGAAAATATAAACCACGAGAATTATTGGAAGTAAAAGGAAATGTTTCAAATGAAAGTAAAAATAAAGATGAACCTACAGTAAAAGAATTAGTAACAAAACATAATAAAAAGGAACGCAAAACTAAACGTGAAGGTGTTTCAGCTTCAAATAGATTATCTAAACGTACTCGTAGTCAAAATAGAAATAATAATGAAAATGAAGAAGAAATAGATTTAAGATAGATATCCGTCAGGTCTTAATTGATATGGGTTTATTCTATCAATTTCTTCTAATTGATCTTGTATTTCTTCAAACTCAGGGTGAAGTTCGTCCAAGGTACCTTTTAAGTTTGACATCCAACCTTTAGCATATACCTTACTTTCAACTCTTGTTTCCAATCCTTGTGGACATAATACTTCTTGCTTGCCATTTCTTTTCCGTTTTCTAATTTACCTTATATGTCAACTTAGCATATTTATCATCAATTTTATCAGTCAAATTCATAACCATACGTACCATTGATTCATGATTAATGATTTTACTATTTTGGTGTGATAAATAAAATCCCTTACTTTTGGTAAGAGGCTCAGCATTTGAAAATTGTAGGGTGTAGCTTTTTGGTCCGGTCGCAGCGTATTCAGTACATTCTTTTATAATGTTTATTTTATCATCATAAAGTTCATTAGTTAATTCGCCCAAAAAGTCACCTAATTCATTTTTGTAAATATGATCATTTAGTCCTTCTTTTTCAATGTAAATACAACTGTCGGTATCAGTATATAACACATTGTCAAACCCAACCTTTTCGCACAAATCATACAACTTTAACCGTGCATACGCTGTTGTAAATACCCCTATGATTTCACTTGTTGAACATTTGTCCGGAGTAGTAAGGAACCGACTATAGGGTACGCTTTTTTATCACTATAAAAACCCTATGAAAACCCTATGACATATGTCATAACCCTATGTCATATATGTCATAAGTCATACAAGGAAATGACAAGGGAAAATGACAAGAAAAATGACAAGTAAATGACAAGAAAAATGACAAGTAAAATGACAAGAAAAATGACAAGAAAATGACAAGTAAAATGACAAGGAAATATACAATAAATATACAATAAATAATTACGTAATAAATGATAAATAAATTACGTAAATAAATGTGTAACAAAATACGATTTAAATAAGTTCTAAAATAAATTTAAATAAGTTCTTAAATAAATTATATAAATGATGTATATTATTACATATATATATTATAAATTGTTCTTAAGTTATTTCAATCTTCCTCTTCAAAACATTCTTCACAATAGCAACCCTTTGATGTATCTTCTTTTTTACATTTGGTACAAAGATAGCCTTCACAACCTAAACATACACTCCACCCTAAGTCATCTATAGCTTCACAATAATCAAACTCTCCATCTTCATCATAGCCATAATCGGAAATGTCTTCAATACATCCACAACATACACATCCAATTTCGTCTAATCCTTGGTCACTATTATTTGTTTTGCTTTCCCCTATCGTTTTAACCTCTTCCATTCTTCTTTCTTTCATCTTTTGTAAAAATTCCTCCATTTCAAGTTGCTCTTTCATATAATAAATCTTTTCTTGAATGTCAAGAGGAAGATCATTGAAAGTAGTAGTCATTATGATTTGTTCTACCTTATGAAGTCTAACTCTTTAAGTGGAAAATTTTCGTTACAAAAAACATTTTTTAATATACATTCACTTATTATAAAAAAGTCTTTTGAAAATAAAAGAGTCTTTTAAGAAATGTACAATAAATTTACAATAAGTAAAAATATGTTTTACAATATACAAATACATATTACAATACACATACAATAAAAGTCTTTTCAAAATAAAAGAGTCTTTTAAGAAATGTACAATAAATTCATATGTAGGTTTTTTCTGCTTTTTTGTCCCCCTGAAAAAACCGAAGAAATTTATTACTAATTAACTTTGAATGGTTCGTATATTTTCATTTCCGGGTGCTGAAAGCGTAGTTACTCTTGAAATTTCTTCATAATTCAATTCTTTATTTACTTTCAAAATATTTATATCCGCGACAGGAGTTTGAACAATATCAGCTTGTATTAAATTAGCACCTCGGATATCACCTAACATATTAATTCTAAAAAATTCATTTGATGGTATATCAGGTCGTTTACGAAACTGCAAAGCATACACTGAGTAGTATGATGTAGCGTTTGACGACAAAATTTTCCCCCACCAACAAAACCCTAGGGCTGCGCCCTAGGGTTGGGGTAAAATCTTATCGCCAAACCCTACAACATCCTACTACCATCCAAACCCTAGACAATTCCGGTGAGCTTCCGGTGAATTTATCCGGTCCGGTGAGCTTCCGGTGAGCTTCCGGTGAATTTATCCGGTTCGGTGAGAGTTTCCGGTGGAATAAATATAAATATGATAAATTTGATAAAATTATAAAAAAGAATTTATCATAAATAAAATAAAAATAATATGAATAATAAAATGTAAATACGTTAAAATAAATCTAAATATAATTTATTAAAAAGTTACGACACAACTATATTTTCTTGTGTAATCGAAGGTTGTCGACTTAATTCTAATACAAATCGAAGTACATTAGCACTTGTCGAAAAATTTCCATTTAGTGAACTAATTTGAAGTTCGAGATTATTGTTTCCTATAACATTCGATGAAGCTACCAAACTAAAAGGGTTACTTATTCCAGTAAATATAGCAAGACCCGAGCATTTTAGAATATATTCGTCTCCAATAATATTATTGACACCTTCATCAGCGTGTTGAATTTTGAATTTTACAGTATCTCTATTTAGTTCGTTGTCTTGTAATTGAAATAAATACATTGCACTAAAAGAATTTTCTGCAAATTCTAAAATACGAATACTTTGTCCGGGTAGTGGATTATTTCTTGGAAAATTTCTTATATCAAGATTTTGATATTGTAAAGTTTTTGTTTCAAAGACGTCTTTTACCGTAACTTTGCCGTTAGCTCGTTCAATATCATTTGTTGTTCCTTGTACATCAAGCCATTTTGAACTTCCCCCACTCGGTGCATTTCCATTAACGGTTGTACATTGTAGATTTTTACAAATCAAATCTTTACCAAAAGAAGCCATTTTTATTTTATAATATAGAATAAATATAAGATATAAATTTATAATTTAAAATCAGGTTTAATCCAAACCAATAATCCTGAACCCGGAGTTGTTATAACTTTACTTTCCATACACACGCCAATAATTCCAACATTATTTGTAGTAATTTGTGAAGAATTGACTGAACCTCCCGAAGCACAACCTAACATTTGACCTTTAACATAACTTCCATCAATAGCTTTGCAAGTTGTGAATCCTTTTGTACAAACAAAACAAGAATTCCCTGTGTTTGAATTTTGAACACAAACACCAATAGGCATACAATTTTGATTAGATTGACTTGCCGAAGCTGCATATATTTTTACACCATTTATATCAGTAAAGTCGTCGTTAAATTGAACAATATCTCCAGCACTTATACTATTTCCGGTATTATTTACAAAAGTAAATACATCACCGGTATGAGGAACCGGACTTGTGGGTAATGTTGCCGTATATGCATTTGTCAAACCTGTCAAAGGAATTCCTGAGGTCGTCAATGATGATGTTGGCGTTGTATATGCCCAGTCTATGCTACTTACAAGTCGTATAGCACTACAATCCAAATCTCCGCTTAAATTAATGTTATTTCCAGAATTACCGACAGCCAAAACTTGACTTAATGAACCAATACTTCCATTATTAATAGCACCAGATTTTATTTCACCGGAAACCGAATCATAATACAATTGTAAATTTTCTAATGTCACATCAGGACTTGGTCTTATAGGTTTTACCGTAAATGAACTTGGATTTACAGAATTTAATTCAACACCGGTTGCATTTATACAAATAGTATTGTTGACAAACGAAGTTCCTCCGGTATTCGTATTAGCATATGAACCTAATGACACTGAATTTAGACCACTAAAAACTTCGCCTGCAAATCTTCCTACAGAAACAGATTCCACACCGGCGTTACTTTGTCCGGAATCATCTCCTAAATTTACCGAATACTTCCCAGCTTGGTCATATCCACTACCTGAACCTAAAGCCAAAACATCAATTCCACAACCGAATGAACCAGCATTTCTGCCTATTAATATTGCACGTTGTGCATTTATATATCCGTCATCATTTGTTGTTTCACCAATACGAATTTTAGCATCTTGAGTACCGCCTCTAATCCTAATTAAAGCACCATCAATTTCATCTTGATTTATCGTAAATTTTCCAGTTCCGGTAAAAGAAATATCATTTGTACTAGTTGTACTTCCTTGGTCGGTAACAGATTGTAAATTTTGGTTAGCCCCGGAAGGCAAGTTTTGAAGCAAAGACCCGTCACCAATAAATTTACCAGAATTCAAAGTAATATCACCTGTGTTTAAAATCAAAGGTCCATCATTTAAAAGTACACCGGCTCCAAGCGGTTCGGTGTCAAGCGTTAATTGCATAAATGACCATTCATTTATACCATTGTCTCCTATTTTCAATCTCGTTTGAGAAACAGGATCTAAAGATTTAATTTCAAAAGAACTATCAAGTTCATCTAATCTTTTTTAAAAATAATTACAATTTTTAAAAAGAGTTTTTAAATGTTATAATCAAATATATTTTTTTATTATTTTTTAATTCCTATATAATTTTATATGATTTTTATATGATTTTTATAAAACCCAAACCCTACAACATCCTACTACCATCCAAACCCTAGACAATTCCGGTGAGCTTCCGGTGAATTTATCCGGTCCGGTGAGCTTCCGGTGAGCTTCCGGTGAATTTATCCGGTTCGAAGACGCCGTTCCTCAGCCACCGCGCCCTCCGTTGCGGCAGCCTCTAGCTGAGCCATTTGGTCGCGTAAGCTCCCCGCCTCGGTCTCTGCGAGGAACCGAGCGGTCTCGGCGCGGACTACCCTCTGCAACATTTCCTGGTCCGTCAACTCCTTTCTCCGATGCCTCTCCAACTTGAGACGCCGCTCTCGTCGCTTGCGGCTATGCTGAGTGCCCGCTGCAGACTCATAGCCAGAACCGGATGTCGTGCTCCCAGGTTGAGACGCGTGAGCTTGGGAGAGGTCCTCGGTCACCACGTCTTGGGGCTCCGTGCGTATTGGCAAGGTTCTCCCAAGAGTATCTGGCCCCGAAGCACGGCGACGATGATGCGGCTGATGGGTTATCACACCCTCGTCAGGAGAAATATCGGTGTGAGGAATCGGTTCCATCAACGGTGTCGGATACAGTCGTTGGGGGACCACTCTCATGTCTGTCGCCACCGCCCGCTCTGCAGCCGCCATGCGCTCTCGCGCTGCCCACCATTCCCTAGCACGTGCCTCCGACGCAGGGTCAGCTCCATATACTGGAGGTGGAGGCGGTGGAAAGTAAACGGGTAGTGTCCATGGATCCCCGTAGGTGGTCGACATCGGCGCGGGAGTGTACGGGGCGTGTGTCAACACGCCTGGGGCATGGGGTAGCGGCGAGCCTGTGGCATAATGATGTGGCATGCCAAAGGGTTGTGGCGGCATACTGGTGGCATAGGGAAAGCCCGGGGCAGATTGGAGTTGCGGTTGCATGCTCGTCGCGTGCGAGGGCTGGCGCGTCGCATGCCCCGCATGCCCCACATACCCCGTATGCCCCGTATGCCCCGTATGCCCCGTATGCCCCGCTGCAAGCTCAGCCTGCCATGCTGCATACGGCTGCACGCTGCCCCAACCACTCTCTTGTTGTTGAAACACAAAGGGAAGGGTTGGGGAAAGGGCATGCAAGGACTGGCTTTGAGGCATGCTGGGCTGCCCCGCATGCCCCGCATGCCCCGGGGCATACCCCACTGTATGCCCCACTGAGCTGTCTGGGGTCAAAGGGAAGGTGGTGGTGGAAGGGCCCGAAGGCCCAGGCGCGGTGGAAGCGGTTGGTGGAGAAGGGTCTGAGGGGGTCAGAGGGAAGGTGGTGGTGGAAGGGTGCATGGCGGTGGTGGAAGGGGGCAGCGGTCCAGAAGAAGATATCAAAAGTCAACTGTCGGTCAACTGTATGACCGTTATGACAATATGACCACTATGACAGTGTCAAATATGGCCGTATGATATTTCCAATAGAATACTAGTTGTCCAATAGAACCAAAATATCACCAAAAGCTGTTAAGAACTTCGCCAGAAGGTATGAATAACTTCCTCCAGAAGGTAGAAGGTACCAACTGCCAAAAATAGCCTTAAGTATGGTGAGGATACAAGATCTGGCTCATCTGACTCTAATCTCTTCTAGGATGCTTAAAAACTGAAAGTTTTTTGCTATTTGTGCTATTCCGCAAAGTTTTATCATAGTCCCCAGCGCTCTTGCTTATTTATGTCTCAGAAGGAAGCTTGTACTTTCCCCCCCCATACTTAAGCTCACACTTAAGGAATCAGCAACAAATCTTAGCATCCGCGACATCTGGCAAACACCCAGCGAAAAGCGGCCATCACAGTGCATTATGACATGTGACGCCCGAGACCGAGTAACTGGTTCCAGAAACGATTGTTAGGAGCTCCCGCGGAGCCACTCTCAAGCTCTAAAAAAATCATCATTCGACATACCAAAACAGTATGAATTACTAACACAATACTCAAAATTATTGTGATTTTTTAGTCCAATGTACTAACCGAGTTTAACTTAAAGAAATAATCTTCTATATATATTATAAAAGCCTCTCCCATGTCCAAACTTAACATTTCAAATATTAAACTTACACCTAGTCAATGGAAAGCTTTCAACATTGAAATGAAGGATGCAAAAACTAGAAAAGATTTTGCTGATTTACAAGATATTCTAGAAAGTTTTAAAATAATAAATGGAAGAAAAAAATCTAAAACATTTATTACAAAAAATGATTATGAAAAATCGTTGAAAACAAAAATTAAAGACAAATACAATGGAAAATCTAAAACTTTCAAAAAATACCGTGAAATTTCACGAAAAAATATAAAT
>LGRX02029626.1:0-12083 GCA_001247695.2 Cymbomonas tetramitiformis
ACTCCAACGAGGTGCCCCGTCTGCACCCTTGCCCGATACTCCAACGAGATGGTGATTACGGCGCTGGGAGGGGTACGCTGGAGGAACGTGATGTCCAGGTGATCGGTCACTTTGTGGACATACTGTCGCCTGGGTCAGCCTCTTCGGCACACTCGAGGGCTGGCCCTGTCATCATCAACCTTGCCCCTATGCCCTTGGGCAAGCTGTCACAGGTGCAACTCCTACTTTGTCAAAGCTGGGGGTACTCATGGGGGGGCACCCCTTCTGGTCTGGTCTAGTGTGACTCCAAGGGTTACACAGAGCCCTCGATCTAGTTGGCACATTGCCCCCGCTCGCCAGTCGCGGGTGCGATGCATTCTGGTGAGCTCTACCGTCATATGCGACGGCTGCTATTGGTGCTCTCTGGACAGGGCCTCGAGCGGGGACGGCATGGAGCTGCAACCATCGAGCAATGGCCAGAGGGGTTGTGTGGCGGCCCAGAGATGCGGCCCGCACAGACCACCATGTGTTTCGGAATTGTGGCGTTTGAAAGGGGTTGCAATCTGCGAGACAAGAAGCACGCGCATATGCGCACCTCCAGCATCATGTGTCTCGTTATGCAGTCACATGCGTCACGGGATCCCAATTGAGAGGTCCGGCCCATCGTGGTTCAGGTTCTGTCGAGCCTGAAGAACTTCATGACGTCCATGGTGGTGCTCCCGGGCGGCTCGAGCAGCTCAGCGTCTTCGAAGGTGGCAGCCACTTTCTCCCCTCACTTTCTCCACACTCCCCGCCTATGTCAGGGTTGCCTTCGATTTTGTTCGGCGGCGCGTCAGTGGAGAAATCTTTCGCTCCGGTGCCTACTGGCCACCTTTCTAGCCATCGACAATCCGGAAGAAAAGCGGACGCGCGTGCTGAGGCGTCTCGAGCAGGCGGGCGCGCATCCCGACCGGCCTGCCACGAGGCTCGCAGGGATGCGCCGAAAGAGGGCTGGTGCACGGTGGGCTGTGTTGGACGCCGTTGTCACGCTCACAGTTCGTTAAGCGGGCTCGCGCGTTCATCGGAGCTGCTCCGTGCGATGGGCGCACTTGGTAAGCCCTCACGCCAGCTGGCACACTGGAGCTGCCTCGAGCAGCCTTATAACATGCTTGAGGTGCCTCACCTCACGAGGCCAGGCGCAAATGCCAGACTGGAACGGATCAGGGGGGCGCTTGCCACCGGGTCAGAGTGCGGAAGGGAGAGAGGAGGATGATTCAAGCGACGACGAGGCCCCCCCCGGGCACGCGCCTGCAGCAGCGCCGAGGGACTCCGAAGAGCGGCTTCCACCGGCGCCGGCGCACTGCTGGAGAGCCCACCCAGGCCCTGCCATGGGGACCGGCTCCGGCAGCAACGTGCAGCATGCATGGGAAGGCAGAGCAGCGGACCTGGGGATGACCCCGGCGAGCGCCGCTGCCCCGGGGGCGCTGTACGCCTGGCGGGGCGGGCGTAGCCTGCGCCCCGTGGGCCCCCAGCTGCAGTTGTTTGCGCGGTCGGCTGGTGCGGATGACGGCGAGCTCGACGCCGCGCTGCTCACCTTGGGACGCAAAAGCAGCGGTGCGGAGGCGGCCCGGCCAAACCATAGTTGAGCCCTGTTGGAACCTCGCTGCCTGCTGCGCTTTGCTCCGCGCGCGGCGCTCCGCCCAGGACAGCATAGCACTCCCTTTGCACGTGGCTCCCCACGGCGGTGACGGCGTACCCCCGCACTGTGGCGGCCCAGCTGCGAGTCTCACTGCACTTCAGATGAGCATGCTGCTGTGCTCTGCAGTCCAAGCCATTAACGCGGCAGCGGCACATCCCGACAGCCGCCTTAGATTCCACGGCAGTGCTACGTGAGTTGCAAGGAGTGGCATGCTGCTGCAGCGATCGCCGCATGAAGGGGCGGAGCACAGTCGGGCATTGAGCAAGAGCGGAGTCGTGGGCGGAGATGGCTGTTCTCTTTAGGGGCGCATCACGACAGCTGGCGGCCGACGGTCAACTGGGCGCAGCTGGCCTGCGAGGAGGCCTCGCGTGCGGCCGCCCTCGTTCCACTGATGATGGAGGCATGGGCAATATGGTCAGCTGACGGCCTCTCCGCAGGTGAGTTCCGCCTCGTCACCTTCCTTTCCACCATAAAGCGCCCCTGCAGTTGCCTGTGTCGCAGTGCTTCTCCCGCCTACGCAGGTGAAGTTCCTCGTGCTGTGTGCTGCGCCTTGTCCTCTGCAGCGGTCGTGGGGAGCCGCCAGCTGGGCGTGTACATCTTTTCAGCGCTGTGCAATAATCGGTGCCTGACTGCCGTGGGCGGAGCGGTGGAGTGGTGCAGAGGGCAACCTGGAGGCCACGGAGTGCCTCGCGCGGCTGCTCTGCACGTCGCAGGCGCTGCTCGCCCGCCTCGCGGACCTGTGCAGCGCCACGGCCTCGGGGTCGCACCGTGCGGAGAATATGCTCACAGGCGCGCTTCCTGTGTGCCCTCTGCCCTGCCTCCCTGTGCGTCATCCCGGGCGCCCCCTCCATGGAGGCTGCCGGCGAGGGGTGGAGGATGCCGGCGTTCCCCTCCGCTCCCCTCTCGTGATGCTGATGACCCACCCCTTCGAGGCCTGCTGGCGCCCTCCCTTCCTTCGTGGTGCCGATGGCCCGTGCCATAAGGCCTGCTGGCGCCCTGTTGTGGTCCGCAGGGAAGTCCAAGGCGCAGCAGTTGGTGCAGGCCGAGTTTGGGCCACTGCTGGTGGAAAGGCTTCTGCAGGGCTTTCCAGCCGTGGCCGCCATGGACCACGCTGCCAAGTCCCCAGCCACCCCGAAGGGCAAGCGGTGCGCCCCGTTGTCATGTGCAGATGCTCAGCAGACCCTGCCCCACCATAGTGCACCAAAGCAGGCGGTACGAGGGGCGAGTGAAGTGCGCAGGTATGGGCATTGCCGAGCTGTCCCAGGCAAAAAGACGGTTGCTCTGCACAAAGCTGACCAGTCACGGGAGTTCTCAATTACCCTTGCGTACAAAAGGGCAGGGGCACAGCTTGGCATGGGGGGCGGCGGCTCAAGGATGCTTTTGCAAAGGCAGCGCACGCTGCGGCAAGGGCTCCCTGAAGCTATAGCGCTGGGCTCGAGCTCCCTGAAGCTATAGCGCTGGGCTCGAGCTCCCTGAAGCTATAGCGCTGGGCTCGAGCTCCCTGAAGCTATAGCGCTGGGCTCGAGCTCCCTGAAGCCATAGCGCTGGGCTCGAGCTCCCTGAACCTATAGCGCTGGGCTCGAGCTCCCTGAAGCTATAGCGCTGGGCTCGAGCTCCCTGAAGCTATAGCGCTGGGCTCGAGCTCCCTGAAGCTATAGCGCTGGGCTCGAGCTACCTGAAGCTATAGCGCTGGGCTCGAGCTCCCTGAAGCTATAGCGCTGGGCTCGAGCTCCCTGAAGCTATAGCGCTGGGCTCGAGCATCCTGGCGCTGGGCTCGAGCTCCCTGAAGCTATAGCGCTGGGCTCGAGCTCCCTGAAGCTATAGCGCTGGGCTCGAGCTCCCTGAAGCTATAGCGCTGGGCTCGAGCTCCCTGAAGCTATAGCGATGGGCTCGAGCTCCCTGAAGCTATAGCGCTGGGCTCGAGCTCCCTGAAGCTATAGCGCTGGGCTCGAGCTCCCTGAAGCTATAGCGCTGGGCTCGAGCTCCCTTAAGCTATAGCGCTGGGCTCGAGCTCCCTGAAGCTATAGCGCTGGGCTCGAGCTCCCTGAAGCTATAGCGCTGGGCTCGAGCTCCCTGAAGCTATAGCGCTGGGCTCGAGCCCCCCGAAGCTATAGCGCTGGGCTCGAGCTCCCTGAAGCTATAGCGCTGGGCTCGAGCTTCCTGGCGCTGGGCTCGAGCTCCCTGAAGCTATAGCGCTGGGCTCGAGCTCCCTGAAGCTATAGCGCTGGGCTCGAGCTCCCTGAAGCTATAGCGCTGGGCTCGAGCTCCCTGAAGCTATAGCGCTGGGCTCGAGCTCCTGGCGCTGGGCTCGAGCTCCCTGAAGCTATAGCGCTGGGCTCGAGCTCCCTGAAGCTATAGCGCTGGGCTCGAGCTCCCTGAAGCTATAGCGCTGGGCTCGAGCTCCCTGAAGCTATAGCGCTGGGCTCGAGCTCCCTGAAGCTATAGCGCTGGGCTCGAGCTCCCTGAAGCCATAGCGCTGGGCTCGAGCTCCCTGAAGCTATAGCGCTGGGCTCGAGCTCCCTGAAGCTATAGCGCTGGGCTCGAGCTCCCTGAAGCTATAGCGCTGGGCTCGAGCTCCCTGAAGCTATAGCGCTGGGCTCGAGCTCCCTGAAGCTATAGCGCTGGGCTCGAGCTCCCTGAAGCTATAGCGCTGGGCTCGAGCTCCCTGAAGCCATAGCGCTGGGCTCGAGCTCCCTGAAGCTATAGCGCTGGGCTCGAGCTCCCTGAAGCTATAGCGCTGGGCTCGAGCTCCCTGAAGCTATAGCGCTGGGCTCGAGCTCCCTGAAGCTATAGCGCTGGGCTCGAGCTCCCTGAAGCTATAGCGCTGGGCTCGAGCTCCCTGAAGCTATAGCGCTGGGCTCGAGCTCCCTGAAGCTATAGCGCTGGGCTCGAGCTCCCTGAAGCTATAGCGCTGGGCTCGAGCTCCCTGAAGCTATAGCGCTGGGCTCGAGCTCCCTGAAGCTATAGCGCTGGGCTCGAGCTCCCTGAAGCTATAGCGCTGGGCTCGAGCTCCCTGAAGCTATAGCGCTGGGCTCGAGCTCCCTGAAGCTATAGCGCTGGGCTCGAGCTCCCTGAAGCCATAGCGCTGGGCTCGAGCTCCCTGAAGCTATAGCGCTGGGCTCGAGCTCCCTGAAGCTATAGCGCTGGGCTCGAGCTCCCTGAAGCTATAGCGCTGGGCTCGAGCTCCCTGAAGCTATAGCGCTGGGCTCTCGAGCTCCCTGAAGCTATAGCGCTGGGCTCGAGCTCCCTAGCGCTGGGCTCGAGCTCCCTGAAGCTATAGCGCTGGGCTCAAGCATCCTGCTGGGCTCGAGCTCCCTGAAGCTATAGCGCTGGGCTCGAGCTCCCTGAAGCTATAGCGCTGGGCTCGAGCTCCCTGAAGCTATAGCGCTGGGCTCTCGAGCTCCCTGAAGCTATAGCGCTGGGCTCTAGCTCCCTGAAGCTATAGCGCTGGGCTCGAGCTCCCTGAAGCTATAGCGCTGGGCTCGAGCTCCCTGAAGCCATAGCGCTGGGCTCGAGCTCCCTGAAGCCATAGCGCTGGGCTCGAGCTCCCTGAAGCTATAGCGCTGGGCTCGAGCTCCCTGAAGCTATAGCGCTGGGCTCGAGCTCCCTGAAGCTATAGCGCTGGGCTCGAGCTACCTGAAGCTATAGCGCTGGGCTCGAGCTCCCTGAAGCTATAGCGCTGGGCTCGAGCTCCCTGAAGCTATAGCGCTGGGCTCGAGCCCCCCGAAGCTATAGCGCTGGGCTCGAGCTCCCTGAAGCTATAGCGCTGGGCTCGAGCTTCCTGCGCTGGGCTCGAGCTCCCTGAAGCTATAGCGCTGGGCTCGAGCTCCCTGAAGCTATAGCGCTGGGCTCGAGCTCCCTGAAGCTATAGCGCTGGGCTCGAGCTCCCTGAAGCTATAGCGCTGGGCTCGAGCTCCCTGAAGCTATAGCGCTGGGCTCGAGCTCCCTGAAGCTATAGCGCTGGGCTCGAGCTCCCTGAAGCTATAGCGCTGGGCTCGAGCTCCCTGAAGCTATAGCGCTGGGCTCGAGCTCCCTGAAGCTATAGCGCTGGGCTCGAGCTCCCTGAAGCTATAGCGCTGGGCTCGAGCTCCCTGAAGCTATAGCGCTGGGCTCGAGCTCCCTGAAGCTATAGCGCTGGGCTCGAGCTCCCTGAAGCTATAGCGCTGGGCTCGAGCTCCTGGCGCTGGGCTCGAGCTCCCTGAAGCTATAGCGCTGGGCTCGAGCTCCCTGAAGCTATAGCGCTGGGCTCGAGCTCCCTGAAGCTATAGCGCTGGGCTCGAGCTCCATGAAGCTATAGCGCTGGGCTCGAGCTCCCTGAAGCTATAGCGCTGGGCTCGAGCTCCCTGAAGCTATAGCGCTGGGTATTGGAATCTGCAAGTGCTGCTGATCAGTTTGGTGTAAAGCATGACTATCTAGACACTGTACAGTAGTCAGGATGCTCGAACCCTGAAGAAACCCTAAAGAAACCCTATGGAACCCTTAGATCTAGATCTGTAGATCTGCTGAACTAATCGTGGCCGTCAGATCACTGATGACCATCGGGAAGTGCGTAATGAGTTCATCTGTACTCTAGAGTGTCACTGCGGTCGTTATGAACACGACAGTGACACGTAGGAATGTGTTTGGTGAACTTTCACATAAGATCGCCCAATCAGTAATGATGGCGCGCAAATGTTCGTGGCGTTTCGAGTTGCGAACTGGTATATCTTTTGATAATGAAAGTTTATGATCGCTTTTGTGTAACCGAAACTCTCGAAATCCTACAGGTTTTGGGCCCACTTACTACACAGTAAGTGTTAACCTACGGTTGTATCACGCAATTTTTTTTGCTGCGCGTTTTTCGGAAATGAGTATGAGACGAGACAAGGCCAAGCTTGCGGAGCGGACCCCACCAGGACTGGGTATGGAATCTACTTACGGCGATATCTCGGAAGTGATGTCGGAAGGTGGAACTTCAGTTGGGGAGGACTCTGCGGCGTTGACAGCTCTTATCGATGAGCGACAACAACAGCTCTCTTTGCAGCAAGACGCGCGTATAAATGAGCTTATGAAGATGGTTCAGGTCCTGGCACAGACAGTGCCCCAGTTGGCTGCGAATCAAAATGTGGGGACAGGAGAAGCTGTTGCGTCTCCTGAGGCCGCGAAATCCGGTATGTCTAGTTCTGGTATGCACTCTCGCGTTGCGGGTGGTACTGCGGGCGTACCTTTGCCTCCTCTGGCGGAAATGTTGAAGAGTTTCAAGTCTGACCAACTTTATTCTGGTCAGGACGCAGAAAATGACAGCAAGTGGCTGGAATTCCGCGGTAAAATTGTGCCATGTTTGCGTCACCGGGCGCTGGCGTTGCTCTTATCTGACGCGCGCGACTTGGAGGACGTCAAGAAGGACGAGCACTTCTCTGTGGCAGCGAATCAATTGTTTCACGACTTTCTGTCGGCCGTGACTTCCAAGACGGCAAATGCGGTTGTGCAGACGTACAGCGAGGAGGCGAATGGTATATTGGCCTGGCGGCAGTTAGTTAAAATGCGTCGGAGCACGGGCCCTGCGTACTTTGTGAGGCAGGTCCAGGCTCTGCTTGATGACACGAAGAAGTTTGCGTCGCTTGCTAACCCACTGCCGTTCTTTCTGAGTGCGCGGCAGCTTCTCGACAGGGTGAAGGAATATGCGTGCACGAGCGAATTCCTGCCGACCGGTGAGAAATTTCATGTTGCCAGCCTGGAGGCGGTCTTTGTGGCTATGGTGCTGAAATTCTTGAACCCGGCGTATGTAATGGTACGTTCTATGTACTCCAAGAACAAGATACCGTCGTTCCAGGAGCTGAGTGACGCGGTGTGTGACCACTTCGACAACGTTATAGCTACTTCAGCGGCAGCTACGGAGACGGGTGCTGGAATCGTGGAGGACAGGCGCAAGCAGGAGGAGCAGAAACGTACTGTGATGCTCAAGAAGGTTCCGTGCCCCATATGTCATATGACTGGGCACTCGTCCAAGGAATGCTTTGTGACTAACGAGGGCAAGCGGGAGGAGTTCCTCAAGAAGAATCCCAAGAGGAGGGACGCGATAATGAAGAGGGTCCAGGACTACCAGAAGCATGGGAAGCTACCCAATCGTGCGGCTGCTGTCACTGAAGCTCAGCAGGACCCTGGTGTGGATGCTTCTGGGGAGGCTCTGTATGCAATCTGTGAGCTGGACAGCGTGGTTACCTGTTTCTCTGAGGACATGCCCCAGTTTATCTCTGGGAGCCCTGTGAAAGACTGTGTTGGGTCTACATCGGGAGTCTCCCTGCGCAACTACTATGCAGTTCTGGGTGGACTTACATCTTCTGGGGGTTCTTTCCCTGTTGAGGCTGAGGACCAATCTGTGAGTGGAGTCTGTCGATGGAGGTCTGATGCTTCTATGGGAGGGCACTCTAAATTGAGGAGACCTGGTAAGAAGTCACACCCCTATCAGCCCAATAAGCATAAGTTCTTATTGAACAAGCACAAGTATTTCCCTGTGGCTCCAGTGTACGACTCGTTTGTCTACATTGATACTATGTGCACAGCTCTGCCTGGGAGGAAGCTTGATCCTACCCAAGCCCTATGGGAGGCAGGAAGGGAGCAACATCTTGGACCTGGGTATCAGATATCCCCCAGGCAGCCATGGTACACTTCGGATGTCCAGTATGTGCATAGTATGTTCATGAGTGGCTCTGTGGAAGTGTCGGACAGGGCATTGAAGGTGCTGGAAGATCCTCACTTTCCTGCTGATGGCAGAGCAGTGTGCCGAGTGAAGATGGAGTGTGCCAAGCGCCTTGTGGAGGAGCAGCATGGTCTACTGCAACGTCTGATTGAGAAGGAGCCGGTCATGGTACGAGGGTCCTTTGAGAGGCTGCAGTCATGGGTAACTTTACTCAGCATGGTTACTCGTGACACGGTGAAGGCGGTTGAGGACTTCTATGCCTTGCTGGGATATGGTTATGAGGATGAGTGGGACTTTGACTCCTCGTCTGATGGCAGTGACGATTCAGGTCACAGTGACTATGACTCTGAAGGCTCTTCTCATCGTGGTGATGACTCTTCGGATCCAGGAGATTATGCCTCTGGGGCTACACCAGATGCTTGTGTGGTGTATGGTGTTGAGCAGGTTGGCTTTCAACATGCCTTCTCTTCTCACCCATTGCCTGAACATGTGCATGCACTGAGTGGCTCTGGTGTCAGTTTCACAACACCTGCGCGGATTGCTGCTGGCCATCATGCCCGGGCCTGTCGCACACTATCTAGGCTCGGCTGTGTACCTGGTCTCAGTGATTCCTCTGACTCGGATGATGAAGATTATGCTTCAGGCACTATGCCAACTCTGGAGGATGCCTCTGACTCGGACGAGGAGGATGGTGAGCTTTCATGGCAGCCCTTTGAAGGAGTGGGTATCCCCTCTGATGATTGGGCATCTGGGCTGTTTTATCATCATTATGGCGGTGACTCTGGTAACTCCATCAGTGCTCTGGATGCAGATTCTGGCATTGACTTTGATGATGATGGCTATGCTTCAGAGGATATGCCTGATCTGGTGGACGCCTCGGACTCGGATGAGGAGGATGATGTGTGCATGTATCAGCCCCTTGAAGGAGTGGGTGGTATCCCCTCTGATGACTGGGCATCTGGACTATTCTGTCCGCCTTGCGAGCAACACCTCTGTCACAAGGACACTGGCCCTGGGGCTGATTGGTATGATGATGCGCCTGATCTGGAGGATGGTAGTGGCTCTGATGATGACGAGGCATGTGACCTGCCAGGGGGGCATCCTATGTGCACCCCACTAGCCCTGTGTGTTGCATCTGCAAACAGCAAGACTGATGTGTTCACCAGCGACCTGCCATTGGCTGCAGGCGGTGGTCAAGTGGCTATGCTGGACAGTGGTGCCTCCAAGCACATATTCAACTCGGTGGCTAGTTTTGGGAGTGACTTTGATGCCACTGCGCGATCCACTTTCAGTGTAGTACAGGCAGGTACTATCTCGTCAGAGGGCAGTGGCACAGTGACATTTGCCAAGCTGGATGTGGTCACTGGGCGTGCTATTGGACTGCAATTCACTGGTGCACACTGTATCCGTGGACAGCCCTTCAACTTGGTGTCCGTGGTGGCGCTTGAGGATGCTGGTTTCAGTGTTGATTTTGGAGCCAGGCGGATATCCAGTGAGGGGGTGGCATTCTCCTTCTCCAGGGTGGGCAACCAGTACGTCATATATGAGGATCGGGTGACTGGAGCTCTGGATACATATGTCGCCTGTGCTGCATATCACGATGACTCTGACCGGGACAAGTCTGACTGGAAGTTTGAGAAGGCTGGCAAGCACATCGAGGAGCATGGGCCGTTCACTCTGGAACTATTTGCCTCCAGTGACAACCACGTCTTGGGCAACTATTGCACCACTGACCGGCCTTGCTTCGACAGGGACTGGGCAGGTGAGGCATGCTATGGCAACCCGCCCTATGAGCATGATGTCATCCTGAAGTGCCTGCAGAAGGCACTCAGGGATTTTGACAGGGCACCTCACTCCACCAGATTCCTTTTGGTATTGCCCAGATGGGAGACTGCCAGCTGGTGGCAGCTCACATCTCAGTTCACCATTGCTCACGAGTATCCTGCTGGGGAAACGATATTCTCAGCTCCACTGGACTCGTGTTACAACGTAGAGAACCTGGAGATGTGTGGCGAAGACAGGGTATGGGTCAGAGAGACCAAGTGGCCGGTGGTGGTATTGTACAAAGATGGACATACGGCGATGAAGCTTGACGCCAAGATGCTGGCACACCTTCGCCTTGGACATATTGGTGATGTCACCATGCAGGACATGCTGGACGAGGGGGTGCCCATGGGCATCACGTCTGCGCAATATGCCAAGAGTCTGGTGCTGCGTTGTTCAGAGAGGTGTGTCTCTTGTAGGCTTACCAAAGCCATCAGACCTTCCATGAAGCCTACAGGCAGAGAGAGGGCTGAGGAGATTGGGTTATTGGTGTGGTCTGACACCTGTGGACCGTTCAGGCACAATGCTGGTGGATACAGGTGGTTCGTTCTCTTTTTGGATGATTGCACATCCTGGTTATGTGTGTACTTCCTGAAGAAGAAGTCTGACTATCTGGGGGCGCTGGAGGAGTTCCTGGTCGAGGTCAGAAGGCACAGGAGCCGCATGAGGCTCGAGGAGAAGTACCACATGGTGCTACACACCGATGGGGACTCCACTATGATTGCTGGACAGACGCAGCAGTATTGTAAGGAGCAGGGCATTGAGCAGCGCCATGGCTCACCGTACCTCCACGAGAACCAGGCTCGGGTTGAGAGGTCACACAGAACAGTGCAGGCCATGGCTCGAGCGCTACTGGTGACATCTGGTTTTGGTGTGGAGGTATGGCCACTCTCTGTTCGGCATACTGTGTACACCTTGAACGAGACGTTCCAGAAGCCTCTGCACAAGCAGTCCCCCTACTACAAGTTGTATGGGAAACATTATGACCTCTCACTTCTTCGAGTGTTCGGCTGTCTGGCATATGCCTTTGTGGACCCAGACAGCAGAGAGCACAAGCTCAGTGACAGGGCAAAGCAGCTCAGATACATTGGTCACTCTGAGGTATCATCAGCTTACTTACTGTATGACCCTGAGTCCGGCAAGATCGTCAAGTCTGGTATGGTCAGGTTCCATGAAGCCGTGGACAAGCTGGGCAAGGTGGTCACCACATGGGACCCTTGTGCAGTGGCCCCGCTGAGCACGAACTTCATGGTGACGATGCTGGATGAGGTATATCATGACACCCTTCCCAGTGGGCTGGAAGATGATATTCTTGATGTTGGGGCCTACTTGCCTGATGAGAGCGACGAGATTTTGGCATGAAGGTGAAGGCTGGGGATGTGACATGCTGGGTGAGCCTCCGAGACTATCTGGATGGCCAGCCCAAGCATATGGCTGCTGTGCGCTCAGCTGTGCAGACTGGTGACCTCAATGTCGACTACCCCTTATTTACTGAGGTCATGGTAGATGCTGGAAAAGAGAAGCTGGAGGCTGGGATCATATGCGCACGAGCTGTGGGACCCAGCTCATTTCCATACTGTGTTGTGTTGCTCACGAACTTCACCCACATTGATCTGCCACTGGGTAAGGTGCATTTCCCTCCTGAGCACACATGCTTGGCAGCGGTTGTGAAGGTGGGTGCTGGAGACTCAGTGGATGTGCTACCACCTGGGGTCACTGAACCAAAGGGGGTCAAGCAAGCTATGGGGGCGCCAGATGCCAATGAGTGGATGGAAGCTATCCAGACGGAGCTGGAGGCCCTGATTACGGTCAAGCAGGCTCTCGAGATGATGGACAAGGAAGATGTACCCCCTGGAGTTCGCCTGTTGGACATGGCTTTGGTGTTGAAGGTCAAGCTGGACAAGCATAGGCAGTTGCAGAAGC
>LGRX02029627.1:0-29706 GCA_001247695.2 Cymbomonas tetramitiformis
TTATTTAGCAAATATAGTGTTTGAGATTGAAAAATATCTATTGCTACCGGTGGAGGGGGATTAAAATAAATAAAGAGAGCAGGTATTCACTATTGAATGCATAACAATAAGAATGAATGCATAACGAAAGGTTCTAGCAATCATAACAAGCACTTGTCAAATATTTGCAGACATTAAATTTAGAACAAGGAGCTTTTCTCAATATATAGATAACACAATATAATTGCTAAAGTGTTTTAACTCAAATTGTTTCTAATTCCACTCGGAACTAAAACTGCCCGTGCTTCATTTGAAGTCACGGACAGCAATGCAAGCCTACCTAGTATGACGTCTAATGGCAACACCCGGACTGTGCAAGCACTTGGGTTTGTATTCAAAATTGCAACCTGGTCGTGCCATTCCTTCCTCACAAGTGGAAACTGGTAAACTAGTGCAACTTCCTTAGAACATGTCAAGGTGTGCAGCTCGCAAAACGCAAACACTTCCCCATAAGTGACTAGGTCCTTGCAACAAAAATAGCAGGATTTCTTCACTTTCAAGCGGGAATCCATGCTTGCAACCAGTTCCTGCTGCCCACAAAATGCTCGCTTAAACAAACGGTACTTGCTTAATGAGGGGTATGCCGTTTGTAACAATGCCCCAACATCACTCTCAGGGTCATGCACCGAATACCAATCTTGAAGCAAGCCATGCATCGAGGGTGCCTGCTCCGATGTAGCTTGCCTGCACGCACTGGACGCATCAGCATTTCCCGGAACTTGCAAACCCTCCTTAACACACACGCTCTCCAACTTGTTAGCAGCAAGTGAAAATTGATAATTGAACCATTGCTTAAGTTCCGGAAATTGTGTCACTTTGTTCACAGTTCCAACCTTCAAAATGCCGAGTGCTATTTCAATCCACACCTCCCTTCTGACTCGCAAGGCCCCAACATATGCCTCACTCTCCACCATGTGGCACACGACAGTATGCAAGTTTGACGTCAACTCGGAATACAACTCGTGCTTCTCTAAAAGCACTCCCACTTCCCTGGCACTATGCACCGCACGCTCCCAACTGTTGTGATAGAATTCACCAGGATGACAAAGAAACCAACAGTGACGGAACAAAACCGTCATATGCCAAAACAATTCTTGCATCCACTCCTCCTCTAGTATATCCTGCAGGCCAACCAAGGGTAAATACAAGGCATACATCCAAGCCGTATCGTCGTACGTCCAAAAGCCACGGGCCTCACTCACTCGTTTGGGTGGCCGGGAAACATCATGCACCGTCACAACCGCCGCCAGTCTCTCGTCAAGTTGCCTACCCTTCGCTGGACTCAACCACACTCCCTTTACCCGTTTCGTGGCCGTTTTTTCAAAAACACAGTCAAGTAGTCCATCGCCAACACCATGGTTGAGAGTGTGAGCAACGGGGAAATTGCACGCGTGGACTAAGTCCACCCAAGGAGCACATCGCATAAGTGCATTCAAGCCAGTGATATGCGAATCTTCCGTGGGATTCTTAGCCTCCTCCCGCAAAGTGGAATCCGTGTATTTAACAGCATCCCAAGCAAAGATGGCCTTACCTTCACTTGAGTTGTACCGCCACAAGTCAGCTTCGTCCACTACCTCCTCACCTTCTTCATTTGCAGCTTTCTTTTCTTTAGCCCTTTTCTTTTTCGTCGCTTCCCTTTCTAAAAAAGTGGTCTGTTGTGCAGGCATGCAGTAGCCACCGTGCCGCACTGTCCTATGTAATGAGTTACCGACCCACTGACATCGAAAACAAAACGTGTAACCGGAATGTCCACACAACGAACAAAGTTTCTTAAGCGCTGGGACGTCCGCGTCCAACCCGAACAAGATACTCCTCCGATTTTCGGAGGGACACTCAGGATAATGACCAATAAACGCAAGCCTTGCCACGTCTCGAGCCAAAAGCAACAAGTGGCCATCCAAACTTACAGGTTGTTTGGGCCCACCTATCCATTGAACAACTCGAGTCCAACGCACGTGCCCGTAATCCCATGAACTTATCCCTCGAGGTGAAACCAACACAACACCTGTTGACCATTCCTCCCTTTTGAAGACGTCCTCCCAGTCAATCCCCAAGTTGAACAAATCAACGTCCAAATCATACACGCTTTTATTCAAGTTCTCCTGACACCAACCATCCAAGGATTGGGCAAACGGCGTGTGAAGCAAACTATGCGGCTCGTATGCGTCGGCCCGATCAAATCGCCTATCGAAAGAGGTGTACAACTGCCGGAATTCCGCATCAGAGTGCCACGAATCCAACGCTGTCTCTAGACCTGGGTACAATCCCCACGCACTAGGCATGATATCAGCTCCTCTCCGTTTGCGAAACCGCTCGCCGTCGCATTCCGAACCATCAGGCTGCACAATTCCACAAACACACAAAGCACACCCTTTGCAGTGAAGGTAGTGGGAACGCCAATCTGAGCGAGGCAAGAACTCAAATACTTTGGCACAACCTTTAGGGCAGCAGTGGTACTCACAACGGCTATCGGTAGCTTTACTTTTATCTATGCCAAACGCCTTAAAGAACAGGTACGCACTTTGGGGGAAAATGTTGCCCTCTGGAAGCTTCACTTCGTGTTCAAACTTGCAAAAATCATTGACTGCTTCCAAGGGAACGGCGCCCTTACTTACCAAATTTCCAAGTTGTAACAAAGCTTGAAGTAGGGTGCAACGGGCTCCTGGGTATAACGGCCGCAACGTGTCCGCACTCACAGCATCGTATGCAAGCTCTTCACAAACTTCTTCACAAGAAAACCCTTCAGATTCATAAAAATACCCGGAGTTCTCACTATCCTCACTAACCTGGGTGTCATAACCATCACTTACCTCGTCAGCGCAGCTATTACCTTCTGAAGACCCAGATAAGGACTCGTCATCGGATGTAGAAGCGCGGTATTCCTCACTACTCGCCCTCCGAATCTCCCTCCTATCATCACTGCTGCGCTCGGTCATTTCGGAGTCAGAAGGTTGCGAAACTAACGGCACTTCCTCACTTTCAGATTGCGAAACTACCGGCACTTCCTCACTTTCAGATTGCGAAACTAACGGCACTTCCTCACTTTCAGATTGCGAAACTAACGGCGCTTCCTCCCTTTCAGATTCCTGACTGGCGCGTGACACACTTGATGCTGTCCAAGAACCTTGAGACATGATTTTTTTGTGTGATGGGAAGCTGTCTTTTCTTGTGAGATGGGAGGCCTGAAACTTGAAACTTTTTTTGCGAACTTTATTAGGTTTAAGTTTTGGAAGAGTATACGTTTTGGAAGAGTTGAACGGTTACACGTAGAGATGCTGCAACTTTAAACTGTCGACGCCCGTCAGATCACAGATCTGACTTCCGACCCGTATTGATCCGACGATTGATTCCGAATGGTATGACCGTTGGAATAGTTTGACCTCTAAAATTCACAGTGTCACAGAGGGACTTTTTTCAGCGCACACTTGAGTGTCAGGAGTGAGTTTTTCACAATGCACGAGAATGTCCAGGAAGTGTATCCACGGCGACGTTGATTGAAGGCAACGAACGAATAGAGATAGAGAACTACGAATATGGCGAGCAATACACGTGATATCACTCTGGAGTTAGAGGATGGTAGTGAGGTCCAGTTAGACGTCCATATAGGGTCTTCGATTGAGGAAGTAGAATTCCTGGCGGAGGAATTCTGTACTATCGTGCGGGCAGCTATGGGATTATCCCAATCAACATCTTTGGAGGACTACAAGGTAGAAATATGCGATGAATCCGGGAGGTGGAAGAGCACTAGTAGCAAACTACTCGTTTATGGGCGGGCTGTAGGTGAGTTTGATTCCCTGGCGTGAAACTATGATGCTGCGGAGTGGCGACTTCCCTCGTTAAATAAATGCGTGCATGTACATACCCATGCGTAGCGTGTGTTGGTATTTTACTTCGTTACACGGAAACTGTTATGTTTGAGACTACTTTTGCTGCCGTGTGCGGGGTTTCCGTAGGTAATAAATTGCGTTTTACGAAAGTGGCACAGCGGTCTTCAGTTACGAACTCTTCTGAGGATGGAAGCCGCAAAGTTAGGAAGCTTCAGCCTCAAAAGGTACAGACAGTCGTGAAGAAAGAGATTAAGAAAGAGAAGCGGGATGCTGATGATGACGATTTGCAGTGGACGAAGCATCCCTGTTTCGAGGAGATTATGTTACTAGCGAAAAAGAAGGTTGCCATGGTGGGGTGCAAAAACGTGAAGGATGGTCGGCAGGGGACCACATTCCCCCCCTTCAGTTTGAGGGATGCACACGATCGGGCCATTATCGACGACTGTTACTCGAGTTTCAAGAGCCGGTTCAAGCATAAGGCGGCGGTTGAAATCGGCATGACCGGTACGTGGCTTGTGTTCGCTCTTAAGAATTTTCCTTACATAAAGAACTATGTGTTAAGGGTTACAAGTTGATATGTATTTAGTCCATGTGTAGTCTACATAAGTAGGCCTATTTTGCTCTTTAAGAACCTTGTGATAAAAACACGACGTTGTGTGAAAAGACGACGTTGTTTGTGTTCGTGTTTTCAAATGTTGTTCGTGACGTGTATGCGGTTTGTACACAGAATTTCGAAAGATCTTTAGCCAAGGTGTGGCAAACCATGCCTACCGGACAGTGGGCAAGATCGGGGAGCGGCAGTATGATGAATCCAGCGAGGCCCCTGTGAAGCAGAATTCTCGACCAAAGAAGAAGAGATACAGCGACCAACGTTCTAACACGGTAGATAACGTTGTAATATCCTCCCTTCATGCCACGCGTATTGTGCACGGTAAAGTTAAGGGAAACACGCTTTCTTTGCCCATATCCAAATGCCCTCGTGTTCATACTTAACTACCACCCAAGCGCTTCCCTTGGTCCATATCCAAATCCTCTGGTGAGCATACATCACTGCCACACACACGCTTCCCTTGGTCCATATCGGTAGTGTGTCTCCCTTATTTTCTCGCGTCTTGTGCGTTTCAATGGTATTGCGGACACCCTTGTTTTTACTGCTAATACGTTGCTGAGAGCTGAGTTATTTTCTTGTTTACACGACAGGAGACCGGACAGGCTTTAGATTTTGAGGGTGAGGAGTCAGATCCGGAACAGCCAGCACCTTTTGAGGGTGAGAAAGCAGATCCGGAATCGCCGGCACAGGAGAAAGCAGATCCGGAATCGCTGGCACAGCAGAAAGCGGACAAGTCGGAAACGAACGCATACGAGCTACAATGTCAAGCGCAACGCTCCAAAGTCAAAGCAGCGAAGGACGGTTTGATGGATCGCTTGTTGTCGCTAGGTGTGCCGGAAGAGCTTTTTTCCACGAAAGCACCCGCAAGCACATCGAAAGGTGTGACTTCTGGGGGAATACAGATAGGGCAACCCACGCCGATCCCAGTTGCAACGACAGGAACAGCAGCAACTAAAAAAACCCCAGCAACGAAAGCACCAACAGCAACAGCTAACAAGCGGAAAGCAGCACCAAGTGATCTCAAGGAGTTTCCAGAACCGAAGGTCTCGAAGCGTGTGCCATACAAACGGGCGGAATTACAGGTGTGTTATCTTCTAGTGTTCGCATGCTTGGCACGTTGCTTGACATGAGGGTACAGGTGCAGGCCTCACCCTCCGAGCGCCTCACCCTCCGAGCGCCTCACCCTCCGAGCGCCTCACCCTCCGAGCGCCTCCCTCCGAGCGCCTCACCCTCGGCTTTGGCACATGAGGGCGTGCGCGTGTGCTTGGCACGCGCTGCTTGTCATGAGGATTTAGGGGTGACGGCTTTGTATAAGAGGGTGCGCGTGACTGTGCTGGATACGTTGCACTGCAGGCGTGGTATGCGCACCTTTTTGAAAAGAATGCGACCTTTTTAAAGTGTGCTAAGGCCACCTTGGACTCCGAAAAGCTGAAAGTGGATCACGACCTGGTGGGTCGCGTGGTCTGTGAGGGCTTCGGAGAACCACGTAAGTGGTATCTCGGGCAGATCATCGGCTGGAAGGAGTCGGTTAACGCGGCGGAGGGCAATGTCTTCACCATAGTGTACCAAGACCTTGATAGCAATTCCGTCACCGAGAATGCCGCACGTAAATTGGGCGGCTTGCCCTCCGTGGCGAGGGCACCTGCACACCCGAAGGCCACTCGAAGCACGGTGAATGTATCGCCGCCGCCGAAACCGACTCGGAAGGCGTGGACGCCCTCGTCCTCTGACGAGGACTCTGATTAGATCTTGGCATCTAGATTTCTTCTGTGACTTGCTGTCCGCAGCTTTATGAATTGATCAGATAATTGTTAGTTAACAACTCTTCAAGTTCATCTATTCGTGATGCAAACTGTTCTGTAAATGTATAAATATCTTTTAATAGACCAACAAGAATATCATGAGAAGCACCTTACCTCTTGGACGGATATAAGCAGCATGCATATGAGCACCAGAGACTCTCTCGTAGAACCTTTCGTTATGCATTCATTCTTGTGAAGAATAGTGAATTCCTGCTAGCAAATACCCTGCTCTCTTTATTTATTTTAATCCCCCTCCACCGGTAGCAATAGATATTTTTCAATCTCAAACACTATATTTGCTAAATAATATGCCCCGCGCGCGCCAGCGCCGAACCTGCTGCGCCTGCGTACGCGCGAATCCCAACAGCGTAATCAATGTGACTCGCTGCGTGAGTAGGAACTGAGGGTGAACTGAGCAGAAATTGAGGCACTCAGATCACCCTCAGATCGGCCTCAGTTCGCACTCATATCACCCTCAGTTCGCACTCAGATCACCCTCAGTTCGCACTCAGATCACCCTCAGTTCGCACTCAGATCACCCTCAGTTCGCACTCAGATCACCCTCAGTTCGCACTCAGTTTGCACTCAGTTTGCCCTCAGTTCACACTCAATTGAGTGAGAATTGAGGGCTTATTTTTCTGTGAGTGCTTCTGAACACCCTGTAACATTCAGTTTGGTATCATATGCAGTTTTGCTTAAAAACATTTGCAAAACATTTATACTGCTTATTTTTTACCTATTTTAGGGTTACTGATACCATGTAACACCCTAATCATATTATTGGGTATATGGGCCGCTGTAACCTGACATGCCCAAAAATGCCACTATAATTTCGATAAACTTCGTGTTTGGCATTAACATATCATGCTGTTTTCGACACAGACATGATGATATATCGGGCAACAACCCAAGAACTGTTGGACAAACCCTACAACTGTATGCGCTGCTTCCTATAAGGACTGCAAGCTATAAGCTATAAGGTATATAAACAACTGACTGCCTATGTGTTCACACTTCCTCGAGGGGGGAGAAGGTGGATAGGATTATACACATATCCATTTTTCTGATCTGGTGATTATGATGGATTGCTTTTGATAAAATCACTGTATCCACAAGTAACGTTGAAATCTGTACAACGTTAAATCCACCATCACTAATAAAGTGTAAACTCGGATGGGAAACTATATCCCAATGACTATAAGTTGACTCTTGCTCAGCATTTACATTCTCGAGTAAGTTTGGAATGCTGAACTATATACATAACATATAACCTGATACCATGCTTTATTGCATTTCCTGGATCAGAAGATGATAGTTATATAATGTATATATATATATATATCCCACCTGATACACTTTGGCACTATAGCCGTACATAAGAGTGGGAAGGACAAGTGCATCGCTGTAAGACTGGTTGATATAGTCCCAGTGCTGAAGGCAGAATTTGGCACCTGAATAACAGCTGATAACTGTTGGTGACCACCATGCAAGACCTTCCAAGCGTAACTCCTTTGATCCTGAGATGCAAGTGAATTGTTCATAATATGTTGACATCACATAAAAGCATTCTGATAAAAATCCTATATATTCATATGAGCTGTCATCACTACAATGACATGGGTTTTTGAATCGTCGAAATAAGTATAACTCCGATGAATTCATTAGTACAGAATAAGCTGTTGAGATTATTCCTCCGGCTGGATTGCAATCATTCACAATCCCTGTACATTCCGGTGACAAAATATTGCACTGGACTGATCACCACATTGGTATAATCTGTGATATATAAGTCACCAGAGAAAGCATTGCAATCAGCACAATGCTGTCTAGACTCACAAAGATGAGTAACATATATTCTCAGATGTAATAAATAGAAGCACAATGTGACCTACGCTAAAATCGCGTATGCTCGGGCACTGTATTGTGACCTGCGCTAAGATCGTGTATGCATGGACACAACATGACTCGTGCCAATGACGTGGACATATTTTTTGCCATGACATCACATCTGAAATCAATAAATCACTCAGAGAGAAGGTGTTGACATCAGTATAGCACCATTATACATATAGTCATGAGGATTTTAAGGAAGACATAGTCTCTCCGATATTGACAAACATGGTACATATATATATATATATATATCCATGCTCTCTGATCATATATTGATATCCCACAGCATACGATGATGGTAATAGCAAGCCACTTCGCCGCTGGAGGGTAGTGTTGTATATATACAGCACATGCTTGGGCACTATATGACCCACGCTGATGACGTGGATTCGGGCTGCATCCCAATAACTGCAATGCACCTTAAATTCAATGGGCTGCAACCCGAGAACTGCTATCCAGCTTCATAGAAAGCTTCCACGTCATCACATAGAGGTCGGACCTCTGTTGTATTTGAACGGCGCTTGACAACCGCCTAGCAATACACTTCCTTGAGGGGGAAGATGATAAGCTAGAAATACAACTAAAAACCAAATAAATAATAAAGACAAATAATAAAACAAGTAAGTTGCATCATTGTTTTTGTTTTGGTAAGCCTGACTGAATACAGTCAAACCATGCAGAACTCCATGAAGTTGACACATACATCAGCTATGATACATATGAGCTTGATTTTGAAGACCTAGACATTGTATACATCTGGTCTAACATGCATCCAGACTAGAATTGTATATTGACACGGTGCAAGCACTATAGCCTCTGCCACCAATAATCATTGAAAAGGGCAACCATTCTTGATATTTCATACATATCATCGGATTGGATCATTAAAGGTGTCAAGATTACTCAATGCAATATGCAGGCCACGGCCTGAGTACAACACCTAGAAAGGTCAAAGCCATTGAGCTGATCAATACAGCATAAATGCTAGCTGCCTTGAAGGCTATGCAATAAGCCTATTGCCCTTATGTCTTGATATGTATCCGTGTATTGGCATCTCTTTGAGGTAATTATGCCTACTGAATGAGCCATACCAACCATCTTGTCTTCATTGATCATTATATATTTGATCATATCGCCATTGAGCAATGCCTATTCTGTGAGATTATATATCACGAGGCATTTCATTAGTGCACATTAAACAATTGTAGTGCAACAAAGATCATCAGCTCTTCATCCTACCAAAAAATTGAGTTGTTGTCAATTGATTTTTCAGACACCATTTCTTAGAGGTCTATTCTTCATGAAAGACAGAGTCTATGCAATTATGGCTATTCAGCCTCCTACATAGCTGACATAGCTATTTAGCTTATGACCCAACCGTTGTTAAGCAGCCTCCACGCTATATGGCTGAAAAATGGCAAGCAATCTCTTCGGTCATTCTTGGGCATAGAGCAATCAAGCACAGCCAATCCAGGATGTTTATCCCGAAATTCTCCAAGAGTTATTCATGTTTTTCATGTGTCATATGAAAACAGCTAATATACCGCCCTATGATGGGAGTCATCTCCTTCAGCGAGGGGAAGTGGTTATGCTGTAAAGTTGACCAATCTGATCATCATAAAAGTGACAGATTTGAGAAAATCGATTGAAACTTGTATTGAAAATGACTATTCCTTACAATAAGGTATTGCACCTAAGGGAATAAGGGTTTCATCGTCTGAAATAGGAAAAGACTTTTACATTGACTTTAGTTCCTGAATCCAGAATCGCATAGAAAAAATGTTCTATCATGTGCATATAGAAAGCACATTAGATTCAGATTCTGAGCATACAAATGGACTTGAATGCACTCGGGTTTGTACTAAGTTGCAATTGTCCAAAGTTTTATTCTGACATCACTATTTATTTGTGGAATAACATACAATGGTATAAACCATCCACATATAGATTGACACCATATTTGTAATTTCATAACATTTTGTCACATAAGACAAGCATGCTTCATTGAGGAATAAAGACTCTTTGAAAGCTCATTCGGGAATGTTTAGAAATTTGTTGCCTCTACCATTAGGCCACGAAGTCTTGGGAAAAGCCATGGCGGAACTCGAACCCGCAATCTGCAGCTGGTTTCCAAGCGCAGTTCATCCTCATTCTGGAAAGTGACAGAAAATTTATAGTCATAAAACAAGTCACAATTATATTGGATTGAAATGACACATTCATCATTCATACTTCTTTATCATAACAAGTCTCTGAATAGTGTTTGCCCAAAAATAAAATGGGCACCATTGAGATAAGTGATCATGTGCTGAAAAATATACACATATCACTAGGCAATGCCATGTTCTATTCATAATGAAATGACATGCCAGCCATCCATCAACTACGAAAATACAACTCGTAGTAAGTTGTTGTCATTACGGACACTTCTTGATTGACTTTCCATTAGCTTCGATTACAAAGTTAACGTCGGTACTGATTTCTTTGTTCATCATGACAATCATTATCCAGAACCATTGTCTAAGTTGGGTACACTATAGTGACCCTGAACTGACAAAGTATGTGGGCTGCAACCCAACAACTGCATTTGACATCATCTGGCATTTGCCACATTCAAAAACGTCAGGCATATTGCCAATATGACGTAGAGAGAATCAATGTTCAGATTGACATTGTTACCTCTAAAGCATTCGATGAGTAATCTCAGTCTGATTCTCTATCAAACCATTTTTCACATAACATAATGATTGAATAACATCCTCCATCACCATCTGATTGGTTTGATACATCTCTTTTTACGAGGGGGAGGAAGAGTATAGATTCATTCATTTTCATACAGCTGCCACAAATTGATTTACATCATTGTGATTTTGCTTGGAAGATTAAAAATCTTATCAAAAGTTCCAGCATCTGTGTATAGCAGCCATAAAGTTGATGACACGGTACATCATGCCGATTGAAACATCAAATGAAGTCTTATTTGACTTATTTACACATAAAGTTCATTATGAAGAAATCATAGATGCATTTTTCTCCGGCTCTATCATATTATATGAAGGGCACTGACATAGGAGAACGATGGTTTTTCAAATGTGAATAAGCTATATTGTAAGCTTACGACCATCACTTTGACGTCAACAGCCTGAGATGCTGATTGTCGAAATTCAAGAGTTGAAGGATTCGATGAATCAACCTTGATACATGTGTTTTGATTGATGAATTGTTGATCCATGGTTTCTCCCCAAATCTAGAGAAGCTGGCACACAAGTTGTTGCCAATGTCTTAAGGAAAGCATCTGAGCAAAGGATTGCCAGTTGTGCCATTAGGCATCGAATTCCATGAACAGCAAAGCCGAGTGAGTAAATCCGCCACTCTAGCTATTTGCCCGTCATTCCTTCCAGGTTCATGACAAGAGACAATTCATCAAAGTCATACACCAATGCATAAGTCGCATGCATGGTTGCACAGTTTGTATCCGAATGCCATTCCATCAAGGTTAAGCATCTTGACAGTAACTCTGGCCAACCAAAAGCCTTCCTGTCTTCGGATATCTTGAGCATTCTCATTTCCAGCTCCATTATGGACTAGGAAGCATCATGACTGTGCCTCGCCAGGACGCTAATCCTCAAAGCCGCACACTTGAGGCGAGCCTTATGAGACAGTGGCCTTTGGCTTGTGGGGCGTCAACCCCTTATCAAATCCTGAACACTTGTTAACACCTGGATAAATTTATCATGATGCAACTTAAGTGGGATTATAAGTTCCACATAATCATATTGTCTACGTATGCTGAAGGTATAATTGCCGCATATGGTTACAATAGGTCGCAGCTTCTATAACATTGTGGCTTCTGAGTCAAAAGCTGATAGCCGATGACTTTTGCCAATAATTGCCGACCAAATAATAATCAGGCCGTGGAAACATGTACCCAAGAGGTTTTCGTCCATCGGTCACATATATATATTAGGGCTGCATCCCAAGAACTGCAGGGCTGCATCCCAAGAACTGCAGGGCTGCATCCCAAAGACTGCGATGCACCTTCGGTGCAATGGGCTGCAACCCGAGAACTGCAGGGTTATATCCCTAACATTTTTTACCCTGCATCAAATTGATATGACAGGAGCAGGAATTGATCCTTCCTTGCTAAGGTGTAGTGAGCCTTGTATAAATCATACCCTTACACAGATACGCATATGCGGGTACCAATATCTGTGAAAAACTGCTAATGCTACCTTTGCCAAGACCGTGGTTTGTCATCGGATTCTGTGGCCAGTCATCCGAGCTACCGGAGATATCGACTGAGGTAGACGGAGTTGTGATCCTAAGTTGTGCTTGACAAACATAACTAAAGAAATTTCACATTAGTACGTGGCGAATCCATTCTCACTCATCGCGATAGATGTTCGTCAAAGCGCGCGTACCGGACCAAATATTGAGGAGTTGAGCAGACCGGGTAAAGGATTATAAGTCCAATCCCGTTAAGCAGGGCCACTCCGTTTGCATTAAAAACAAGCCCCAAAAATCGGGCTCCCCGTTGCCGCCTATGATCCTCCAAAGTAGCTTAAGGAGGGCAGGAAGGGTTGGGTGCACTATATATAACTGTGGAAACATGTACCCAAGGGTTTTCGTCGATCAGTCATATATATAAGGCCGAGAATCGTTCGTTAAATCGTCGATCATCGTTCGCAAAGGCGTCGACGGCAAGCGCAAATATATCCGTAACGTAGACTTCGGATGCTTTGAATCGTCACTCTGACGCACGATACGTGTGGATCAATCAGTAATCCAGCGTCAATCTGCATCACGAAACGCAATTCATTGAACCTTGAAACGTCACTCTGAAATACGATACGATTTCCAGAAAGGTGGGCTACATCCTAAGAACTGTAAGGTGAGGGACTAAAGTGGACTCAGTTCCCCCCAATAACCTAAAAACACCATGAGGGACGCCTCAAATCGGTGTAAGAAGACTGGTACCAGCAAGAAGCGACAACAACAAAGACATCATAGACATATACAAAGGTATGCCCGTTGTGAGGTCACAACTCTTTTAAGAGGGGAGATCTGTCAGGGTCATGACCGATGACATATGTGTCATACATGTCATACGTGTCATACCTGTCAGACATGTCATACCATGTCATGTCATGTCATGTCGGTCGTGTCATATATTATTATGACAGTCGGTCGTGTCATATATTATTATGACAGTCGGTCGAGTCATATATTATTATGACAGTCGTCAGTACGGTCGACCATGACTGTACCTGTCGTCAGATGATAATGTCACATCATCTGTCATTGTTCAAGGAAAGACTTGAATGACCCTGTCATCGAGAGTTCGTATGTCGAACTCGAAGATGGCAAAGCAAGATACATCTTGAAAGTACAAACAAGAACCATCTTGGCTTTAAGCATGTGCGGAACACGCATGCACAGTATGAACGAACTATTCGTTATCACAATACTGGTCGTTCAACCTACGTCTCGGGTTCACAACCCAATGGCGGTACTATCTATGATGATAGGAGACGTATGGTATAAGATGAGGAAGCGTTGGGCTTCAAGCAGATCTTCACTCAGAGACTGCACTCATCACCCGCTATTACTTTCACTTGCGTTGCTGTCCAACTTCGCAGTGTTAACTTGTACATTGATAATATATTCACGGCCTGTTCATCTCGCCGTATCACAGAAAGTAACAAGTGAAGCGTGGCAGGGACGCAGTGGTATCTACGCTTTCAATCCACTTTTTTGCAGTCGAGATAAAGTCGCCGAAGCCGGCGTAAGTTGCGTTTCGATAACAGTTGTGATCTATTCAAATTCGGTTATATAACTGGAACATCCTGTGAACGATCGGAATGTCGATGACGCTAAACGAGAAGGCGTAATAGCCAGCATCATCAGACGCGCCGCTCAGTGATAAGATATTAGGCCCTTGCGCGTGAGCGTTTCGAAACCTCAGTTTTAAGCTTAGTGTATACTGGAGTGTCAGGTCCAACGAGGTGACGACGAGCTTAGGAGGCAACGGCAAGAGGCTCTGGAGGCAATTGACGCCCTCAAGACTAAACAAATTAAGGAACACAAATGCCTTATGCACTTGCTGCACCCTGATCAGCGTGCACAGCTTGAGAGAGATTCTACGGGGTCCAACCCGGGCACCCCAACCTCAGACAATGCCGGCGAGGAGGATACGGAGCAATTCCATATGAGCGGCGAGTTTTCGAATTTTTTGGTACGCTTTTTTTTTAAAAGGCAGTGGTTTTTGCATATTGTCAAAGTCTTCCTACTGAATGTATATGTTGTTGTTCACGTGTTTTCAGTTCGGCTTATTCTGTGTAAAGTAACGGCTGCCGGGCGTGCAATTGGGAGGGATGCCAGCTACAATGTCGTGGTTTTAATATGTATATAGGGTTGGCCAACAACAGCCGCGGTGTGTTTGAGGCTAGGTTGTGCGAGCTTGCTACATGGGTGGCAGCAGCATAGCCTAGCCTCGGCACAGAGGTTGAAAGAGAAGCACGAGTAAAACTCCGATGAGCCGATGTTTTGGCCTCACTCCAAGAGTTGTTTAGCTTACACATGGAGTGCTGTTGGCATCGAATTATCCTGAAGCTTAAATGTTGCCTCTCTGACTCTCAGCTTCAGGATAATTCGATGCCAACAAATGCGAGTTAAACAACTCTTGGAATGAGGCCGCAACACCGGCTCATCAGAGTTTCACTCGCGCTTCTCTTTCGACCTCTGTCCTGGAGGAGTCACGGTCATATCCACGTCATGGCCAGCTCTTGCCCATTCATAAAGCTGATTCTGATGGCCTTTTCGATTATCGAGGCATCCTCAACACGACGAGCGCTAAAGACTTTTGACCTGACGAGCTCCCTGTGTGCCGAATGCTGTGCAGCCGGAGAAGAGGACACGCAAAGGATCACCAGGGCAGGCGTTTTCAGGGAGATCAAGGGGTGCACCGGTTGGGGTCTGCGAGCCTCTCGTGCACCCATCCGCGGTACCCTTAGAGGCTCTCGTACCAGATCTGCTGCCACAAGACCAACAGCAAGTATGCTCCTATTGTTGGCTTTTACAGCCTTGTGATAAGTGTAGCTGCCCAGTTGTGAAGTGGTCCCTGAGATCTCGGCTGAGAGTTGATTGTACTCCGCAGGAGTGCTACACGCCGCCCCTTTCTTCCCGTTGTTCTATATTCAAGTTGCCAGTGCAGGTTTTGAGTTACCTATTTACTTGCAGCACTAGAAGGGTAAGTACCCTGTCAAATCTGCACAGATCTTGCTCTGCCCTCCGGTGCCTATGTAGAGCACGCGTGCCTTACCCTGTCCTTCGGCTCCTCTGTGGAGCTTGTGTCTCACTTGGTGGATGTTTTTCATTTAGTGCTTCATTTGAGAAGGGATATGGGGTTATGTGATGTAGAATTTTTGATTGCGGATCTTGCCTCTCAAGACTGGTGTGGATTGGCATTCTTGTGAAGTGCATGATTTTCGGGAGAGCGATGCCCAGCCCACCATTTGCCTGTAATTTGTAATGAATATGTACGTATGCTGTAGATATAGTTTGCACCGCCAAAGAATGTACAGCTATCAAAGATGGTCTTCAAATGCAATTAGTGCAAAAATGTTGTAAATATTTAATAGCTATGTAGCTATGGGTTATCAAGCTCCTGGAATTTCTTGAATCCTCAACGGTGTACTCGGCGTTTGATGTCCAAAATGCGGCAGGACATCCCTCACGCACATTCAGCATTGCAGTTTAGCTAACGGCTATATACAAAACTTGTCCATGGCACCGATCTGTACAGTATCTTTACATATTTTGATCATGCACAGAAGAACCGAGGGTGGTCATATATGTCACAGTTCTCATCCTCATTCTGTCTTTCCGGTCAGTTACGCGAAACTGTTTGTTAGGTACGACGGTACTGATAAGATTTCGCGGCATCACTAGTCCGCCTAGAGTGTAACGAGTAATAGCGAAGGGGTCAAGATGCAAATGTCCTGGTCTGGAGGACTGAAGCACAAAGCTCGCGGCGATTGTCATAACTATAAATTAGTAGTGTGCGATTATTGCCGATATTCCATGTCAGTTACCAACCCCTTCACTACTGTCCTACATACAAACTTGTCGGCCAAATAAATACTATTTGACACTCACTGCTATACGACTGATTCCGCGACGCTCGCCTTGGCGCGCCTAGCCTAGACGCTATGGCGTGTGGCCGTGTGCGGATTTTAACGAGATGCAAGCTGCTATGTATGGGTGGAGGTGACTACGTATTGGTCACGGTCAAACTGGAGCGATTTCGCTTAGACTTGATCACTCTAGGTGCGTCAGCTGGGCCTCTATATTTTCTTGATTGCGGGCCTTCACCGTTTCCGTTTTCCCTTGCCTCACTCAACGCACGACCGCTTTTGCCACACACCTGCTTGATTGGGTGCGCCTGCGTACAGCGCCTACCCTATGGGATTTCTACCCTACGAGTATGGCAAGGCTCAGCATTATGTTTTTTTGAATGTATCGAATATCTCCCGATAAGTCATGTTTTACTATCGAATGATATCCATATAACTGTGTTGAAATGATCGAGTTCGTATGAATATAACAGCGCGTTGAATTAATCGATTCATATGAATAACCGCGTAGAACTAATCCGATTGATATGAAAAACTTAAATCGGCGTGATAACTATCGACACCTTCGATAACTAGCATGCCGATTAACAGCCACCCGCGTATGCACTACAACATCGGCGTTTACAACTACATATATTGCGGCAAATGAAGTTCATGGAGAAGAAGATCGACGGCGTGGAGCGGCGGCTGGCGGGTGAGGACACAGCGCAGCAGCTGTCCACGCCATCACGGCGGGAGCGGCCGCCTGCTTTTCACCGTCGCCCGGGGTACGACATCAAGGTGGCTTCCACTACTCCTTACAATCCTCGTTCAGATGGACGAGCAGAGCACACTAATAACCGTGTGGTGAATAATACGCTACGCTCGTTTGTCGGCAGTACAGTAACCCAGAAGACTGGGATTTGTGGTGTGCCAATGTGGAGTTTGCCAATGGTGTGACTGGATTCACCCCCTTCGAGTTGGTTCTGGGACACTCTACTCCCATGTCACAGCTTGACCTCTTTCTCCAAGCCGCTACTGGACAGAACTCCAAGCGCAAAGGTGGAGAAGGTACTGCGCATGAGATCGATGGCCAGCAAATTTGTTGCCCAGCTAGAGGACGCCCGCACTAAGCTGGAACTCGCTCAGCAGCGACAGCACAATCAATTCGACCAGCGTCACACCGCTAAGTCCTTTCAACTGGAAGACTTAGTCTAGGTGGACGCTAAGCATCTCACTGAGAATATCATGAACCGCGAATCTTTCAGGAAGCCCTACAAATTTAGGAATTGTAGGTAGGGCCATGACTGACTTGTATCTACCCAATGTCTGGATGGCTTCAGACATGGCCATATTTGGGTGTGTTTTTCCACGGCTCAACATTTCCATGGTAGGGCCATGTTTGGGCCATGTTTTTGGCCTTACTTGCCCCTCACCTACCCCATACCTATCCACTACCTACCCAATGTCTAACGCACCATATGTACGCACGTGAATGCATGAATCACTTAGACATTGGGGCATGTGGCACGTGTGGGTGGTACGTTTATGTTAATTTGACGATTTTTCGAAAAATATATATGTATTTGGAAGTGTTAGAAGGTTGGAGAAGTTTGGAGAAGGTTTGGACAAACTCAAAAATGTAAAATTTTGACATTTCGGGTTTTGGAGTAGCCGTGCGGGGCCATTTCGTTTACTGCAAATACCAGGGAATCAAGTTGTGCACATGGAATGCTTGCGCGACACATTAATAAGTTTATAAAAGGCCATTACAAGGTTTGGGAAGGTGCAACATGATAGTAGAAGGCAGTAAAAAGTTGCATATCCAATATTTTAGGGTTTTAGGGTTGCTGGCGGGGTGGTGTGGGTGAAATATTAGTTGTGAGAGGGGGTTCGGCGTATGCGGGGTCCGCTATAAAGTGCACAATTTCGGGAAATGATGATATTACACGGTTTGATACTTTTGGAGAAGTTTGGAGAAGGTTTGGACAAACTCAAAAATATAAAATTTTGACGTTTAGGGTTTTGGAGTAGTCGTGCGGGGCCATTTTGGTCACTGCAAACAGCAGGAAATCGAATTTTGCACTTGGCATGCATGCGCGGCATATGAATGTGTTGCTACAAGGCCAATAACAAGCGGGAAATGATATTATATGATTTAATATTTTTGGAGAACATTGGAGAAGGTTCGTAGAAACAAAATAATGCAATATTTTGATATTTTGGGTTTTGGAGGAGCCGCGCGGGGCCAATTTGTTCACTGCAAATATCAGGATGGTTGCCGTGTTATGCACACGGGCGATGTTTTGAAAAGAGCAATTCGATATGCAAGTGCATTTCCATGTTTATATTCCAATGCTCATATACAACCTAATGTATGAATACTTGCAAGTGACATTATGACCGTAGTGTCAGATTATTACAGTTATGCAACATTGTAGCTTACTGTAGCACGAAGAACCAAGATACGGCTCTCGGGACAGCTCAATAGCACTTTTAGTTAGGCAAACGATTTCTAAGCTAGCGCCTGTCGAACAGCTCTTCCAAGGAAACGCGTGAGCGTGAAGCCCCACGAGCAAGGTCCTGCAATTGATCCGCGGTCAGGGTGAAAAGCTGCTGAGGTTGGGCGAGCTGCTGTGGTTGGGCGAGCAACTGCGGTTGCGCGAGCAGCTGGGGTTGCGCGAGGAGTTGCGGTGGTTGCGCGAATAGCTGGGGTTGCGCGAGCAATTGTGGTTGCAGCTGGTAGGATTGCTGAAGCTGCGAGAGCTGCTGGAGCTGCTGAAGTTGTTGCAGCTGTTGAAGCTGCTGGAGTTCTTGCAGCTGTTGAAGCTGCTGAGGCTGCTGCACCGGTTGAAGCTGCTGGGGCTGCAGCACCGGTTGAAGCTGCTGGAGCTGCTGCATCTGTTGAAGCTGCTGGGGTAGCTGCACCTGTTGAAGCTGAGACTGGGGCTGCGGGAGTTGCTGCAGCTGCAGGGGCTGCTGCGGCTGTTGAAGCTGCTGGGGCGGCAGCACCTGTTGAAGCTGAGACTGGGGCTGCGGGAGTTGCTGCAGCTGCAAGGGCTGCTGCGGCTGTTGAAGCTGCTGAGGCGGCAGCACCTGTTGAAGCTGAGACAGGGGCTGCGGGAGTTGCTGCAGCTGCAAGGGCTGCTGCGGCTGTTGAAGCTGCTGAGGCGGCAGCACCTGCTGAAACTGCTGGGGCTGCAGCACCTGATGAACCTGAGACTGGGACTGTGGGAGTTGCTGCAGTTGCTGGGCCAGGAGGAGTTCCTCCTGCTGCTGGGCCTGCGGGACGTCCTGACGAACTGCTTCCGGACTTGAGATCATTGATGGTAGCGGGGGAACCATCTGCACCCCTTCAGAGACACGGACTCCACCCTCCGTCCCTTGCTCCGCCGTGGGCGTCGCCGACGCCGCAGGTGCCGGTCGCGGTTCCTCGGAGGCCGGCACTTGCGGCACGAGCGTCTCCAAACTAGCGCGCTCCAGCTCTAAGCGCCGGTCCAGTGCGCTCTGCTGTCTCTGCTCCAACGCTTCCAAGCTCCGACCAAACTCCTCTCCCTGCTTCCTCAACAGCTCCTCCAACTGTTCACTCGTCACGCCCACCTGCACAGGTCCACTTCTTCCTTCCTCTACCTCCACCTGCGCCGCCAGTGGGACCGCCAGCACCCCACTGCCGACACTTGACCTCCGGCCTCGAGAACGACCACCTCCAGCTTTCCCCGTGCCTTTCCCCATGCCAGCATCAAGTGCCCTACCCGACACGTCGCTCGGTGCTTGGCTCCCCCTTCGGTGTGGAACGGCCAGGTGCGCAGGCGCGGCAACCCGCTTCTGCAAGGTGTAGCCGTCAGCCAAATCCGACCTCATGCGCTTTCTTCCCGAGGCCCCTTTAGACACAATTGTCTCATGCGGTGTATCCTCCGTGACCGTATCCCCCTCGGAACCCGCGCCCCCACGGCTAGGGGCAACCGATGCCGCGTCCTTGTCCACGAAGAGGTATTCGTCACGGGTAACGCTCGCTCCTAACTCCACCCGGTCCGCAGTATTCACCCGCCTCAACGGGGCCCTCACCGACACGCCCTCCTGCAAGCCCTTCGCTTTTCCCACCGCAATCTGTTGTGGCACAAACTTCCTGAGGACCTGGTACACTTCCTTGGTCGATCTTCTCATTGTCACGGAAGTAAGCCTCCCCTCGGACTTTGTCCGTTACAGTAGTACGTCCACGTTCAGCTTGTTCATGCGGAAGGTGTGAAACATCTCCGGTTTGGCGTTCGGCCCATCGATTGGCCCCCCGCAATGGACAAACCACCCTTTATTCTTTATGTGCAGGATTAAGCCGACCACATACCCCCCCCGAGTGACCCTGGTGAAACACCACTCCGCCGTATGAGAATTTCACGTTCGATTTCTCGGCGTATCCCTCCTTATCACCCAAGCCGTCGCCATACACATACCGCGGCCTATAGTTAATGTACTTGTTGTACTCGTGAACACGTTGCGGCAGACTCGTGTCCTTCCACTGACTGGCCTTCCGCTGACGGTCACCTACGGGCAATGCCTGTGCGGGAGTGTTCGTGGGTTGCTCCGCCGCTCCCGACGGCTCCTCTACATCCCCCTGAACAACCTCGGGTGTGGCCGCTTCAACAAGGGGCGGGGGCGCCGATGCCGACGGCTCCGCAAGCAAGGGCAAGGCAGGTGCCGGAGTATCCGCGGGTTGCTCCGCCGATCCCGACGGCGCGTTCAGTACCAGCCCTGCGGTCTCGGGTGCGGGCACCTCCGTGCTCGTGGGTAAGGTGACTAGGTATTTTTTTTTGGTAAATTACCTGGTAATACCAACCCCCCGTATCGCCTTACTTTACATACTTAAGGGTTTACCGGTAAACTACCACGGTAAGGCGGTATTACCATGGTAATTTACCAATTACCACTAAAACTTACCAATTTTTCCCAGTCTGGGATCTCCGATTGGGCGACGCTGGATAATTTCGGGGTTTCCGGAAAAGACAAATCGATAACCTCGACGGAAACTGTCACGGACGAAAGTTTACTTTTTTTACTGCCCCGACGCGAGAGCACAACTCTCTTCTCTTTAATGGCTTAATCTTAAATCTACATCAGCAATCTGGTATGGCGTCGTGTGATGCTCCTGACGAGGAGGAGGAATATTACGGCTCGAATGGATAAGTAGGGCGTGAGATATGATCAAAATGGTAAATGACCCGCCACTTTGCAGAACCAACCCCAAACATGCATATATCGGCATCCTATACATACACCATATAGCGGGGTCGTGTAGACGTGCCTACATATGGCTAGAAACGTATATATATATAAGGAAATGAGTAAAATTGGACAATCGAATGCAAAAAATAAAATAGTAGATACTTAAGAAAATAATCATCCTGTCTGTACTTCTGGAAAAAGAATGTCGATTGATAATATACTCGCATGGCGTAGCATACGCCATGTGATGCGCCCACACAATTGTAATGATCAACCCCGACCCATAGCCACAAAAAGAAAAAATCCGAGCCCCGATGCAACGTTTAGGTCATTCCTTGCTGGCGGTATTACTTTGGTATTGCCGCCTAAAGTATTACCGGTAAATTACCCGGTATTACCACACCCCATATTCGCATTACCGGTAAAGTAGTCACCTTACTCGTGGGGACCGGAGCATCCGCGGGTTGCTCCGCCGCTCCCGACGGCGCTTCAACACTCCCCTGAACAACCTCGGGTGTGGCCGCTTCAAGGGGCGGTGGCGCCGATGCCGAGAACTCCGAGAGCAAGGACAGGGCAGGTGCCGGAGTATCCGCGGGTTGCTCCGCCGATCCCGACGGCGCGTCCAGTACCAGCCCTGCGGTCTTGGGTGCGGGCACCTCCGTGCTCGTGGGGGCGGGAGCATCCGCGGGTTGCTCCGCCGCTCCCGACGGCTCCTCTGCATCCCCCTGAACAACCTCGGGTGTGGCCGCTTCAAGGGGCGGTGGCGCCGATGCCGACGGCTCCGCAAGCAAGGGCAAGGCAGGTGCCGGAGTATCCGCGAGTTGCTCCGCCGCTCCCGACGGCGCTTCAACATCCCCCTGAACAACCTCGGGTGTGGCCGCTTCATCAAGGGGCGGGGGCGCCGATGCCGACGGCTCTGCAAGCAAGGGCAAACTCTGCTGCAACGCTCCTTCCAGCAGCATGGCACCTTTTTTAGCCAGAGCGTCCTCCTCCGCCTGCGACGTTGGGTAGGCAGTGCGTTTCGCCAATCGCCATGCACTCCGGCCTACTACAGCAGCTCACCTCTTCCATGCCCTTGCTCAAAAGGCACAGGTTGTGGTACTGCGCACCGCAGTGCAAGCACCTGTGCACTCCACGTCCATCATCCTTCGCGCAGATATAGCAGCACTCATCAGCTGCTGGCGGCGGGGGTGAGGGCGGAGGAGGCAGTTGCGATCCCGTGGCGAGCCCACCTAATTCATACAACACCAAAATCATGCGCGTTTACACAAGTAGGACGAGAAACAGAAACAGAACTAAAAACACATTACACGATCAATTATTGGACCACTTTGAAAAATGTGCTCACCAGCGTCGCCGGTCTTCGGCGCGCTAGTATTCCAGTCCAAGGACTTTCTTCGAGGACTCGGCGCTTGCTTGGCCAAGCCCCGCAACGCGCGGGGAGCTTGAATTGAGGCCAGCGTTTCAACGGGTGCATCTCCCTCCACTTCAGCAGCAGTACGCTCTGATTGCTGCGCGCACTCCTTGCGCCCACAGTTCTTTCGCATAGTGAGCATACCACAATCGGCCGTCCCAAATTTTCGCTGACATGAAGGATGGAAACCACCTCCACAAACACTACAAGTCATAATGGTCGCGCTTTTCTTGCAATACACGCACTTCCCAAGCTGAGGACCACACTGCTTGCATTCTACTCCAACATCCTGATCGTTAGAACACGCGAAATGAAAGTAGCCATGGCACGTCTTGCATTTAATCTTCGGTGCAATAGTTTTGGGGACCGCACAATCGCGGACCACACATTTCACTACATTCTCTTCTTTCTTCTTCGAAAGAGCTTTGTTGACAGCCTTTGCTCCACGGTTCGCCCCCATGATTCTGGGGCAAGGCGTGCTACTTACTCTTAGGTTTCAGGAGTAAGTCCATTACGTAAAGGCGGAGTCTTGGGCCTTCAAGTCCGTCCAGAACTCCAAAGCGCCACATCACGATGCACATAGAAATATCCCACGCAAAAATATTTGGCTGTGAAACCCTAACAGATTTGGAGTCCGTCGATAACACTTGATCGAACTCCAAAGCGCCACATCACGATGCACATAACATTATGTCCCGGATATAAATTATGATGTGGAGCGCCGATAGATTTGGAGTCCGTCGATAACACTTGATCGAACTCCAAAGCGCTACATCAATATGCACATAACATTATGTCACGGATATACCATGATGTGGAGCGCCGACGCATTTGGAGTCCGGTCGATAACACTTTGATCGAACTCAAAGCGCCACATCACGATGCACATAACATTATGTCCCGGATATAAATTATGATGTGGAGCGCCGACAGATTTGAAGTCCGTCGATAACACTATCTTGATCGAACTCCAAAGCGCCACATCACGATGCACATAACATTATGTCCTGATATAAATCATGATGTGGAGCGCCGACAGATTTGGAGTCCGTCGATAACACTTGATCGAACTCCAAAGCGCTACATCACGATGCACATAACATTATGTCACGGATATAAATTATGATGTGGAGCGCCGGCCGCATTTGAGTCCGTCGATAACACTTTGATCGAACTCCAAAGCGCCACATCACGATGCACATAACATTATGTCCCGGATATAAATTATGATGGGAGCGTTTGATTATTTGGAGTCCGTCGATAACACTTGATCGAACTCCAAAAAGCGCCACATCACGATGCACATAACATTATGGCACGGATATAAATTATGATGTGGAGCGCTGACGTGATTTGGAGTCCGTCGATAAAACTTGATCGAACTCCAAAGCGCCACATCACGATGCACATAACATTATGTCACGGATATAAAATTATGATGTGGAGCGCTGACAGATTTGGAGTCCGTCGATAAAACTCGATCGAACTCCAAAGCGCCACATCACGATGCACATAACATTATGTCCCGGATATGAATTTTGATGTGGAACGCTGACAGATTTGGAGTCCGTCGATAAAACTTGATCGAACTCCAAAGCGCCACATCACGATGCACATAACATTATGTCCCGGATATGAATTTTGATGTGGAACGCTGACAGATTTGGAGTCCGTCGATAAAACTTGATCGAACTCCAAAGCGCCACATCACGATGCACATAACATTATGTCCCGGATATGAATTATGATGTGGAACGCTGACAGATTTGGTGAACTCCAAAGCGCCACATCATGAAGCACTTCACGCCATTTCGAAGTGAAACGCGTTCGTATTCTTCAATAATGTTACCGGTGATGGAAGTGCGAGGAAGCTCATGCCCTCGCACGAATATATTTCATGTATATTTGATATGTGGTTAGCGTGGTAGAAACGACAACGATATGGGTGGGACGAAGCGGCGCCCCAATCCGACAAGCTTCAACGGTGCGGTTGTACTTTATTTGTAGAGAGCCCGAAGCTATTATGAACTATTATGATCTGTGACAAAATGCGTGAGAACGACTGTTGAGGAGTGCGCATACCTTTTTGTAGCAGGGGTGCACATCGTGGAAGGCCACGTGAAGTTCACCGTGGTTCGGGATGATCGACGTTGGCTACTAGGGCAGTTATGTGGAATCATGCATGTCATTCTAGCTATGAGCGTCTTTTTAGCTTTGTGCGGCTCAGACGCGAGCTACAATCCTGGACCAGACTGGGATATCCCGCCAATTCTTATGGACTTGCTACCTCTTCTAGTAGAAGTAGGCGACCCCGCACGCACCATACCTCTTGGAGCGTGGCCCCTACCGCAAGAATTCTACGGTCCTGGAAAACGTTAGTATGCTGCTAACGACATGCTAAACGCGTGCCATCTCCAATCGTCCGATGCCATGGCATCGCATGGCATGGCACACGTTTCGCAGAATTCGTCATCGTCGTCGTTATCGTCGATCGTGCTCGCGTGACGAGGACGTGCTGAGACTTCTCACGCCCCCCAACGCGCAACGGGAAGTGAAGGTGTCCACTGTACCTTAGGCATTTTTACAGAATACTGTAAAAGTTCAAACTCATCACCGCTACAGCCGTCAACGCTTCACATTTCACCGTCCAGCAGTGTGCAGCAGCGTGTGGTGGCCTCGCCAGCGGGTTGCATGTTATGATATTTCTCATTCTTGCTCGCTGCAATATGTCACAGGTTTGTAGTGCATGTTTTTATATGTATATGTATTATTTTGTGTGTGCTTAGCGCGCTCATCCTTGGCATGCGCGGAACTTTGACTTGGAGTGAACGGGAAGATTCCCGCGAGTCCTTTGCACTCGAAATAGTTGGTTCAAATCCAACTCACTCCACCTCTCCTTTTCAGTTTCCTTCGTTAATTTCCTTTGTCACTTATATTATCTTTCATCTTTACTAAACGTTACTTGGTTGGTTTTGTTTTTCAGATCGCTGAAAATATTCGAGTGGTGAAATCAAATTTTCCACCATCATCTCGCGTTCACATTCGCGCTTCTTTGAGGTTCCTAGGTTGCTAGTTATGTTTTGCACAAGGGAATCTTTAATGCGTTTTCCGCTTTTTACTAAGTGTTGGTTCTTTGCTTTACTTTTCAGATCGGCTGTTTTGCCCTAAATGGAGAAAATCGACCGCCTCGAGTACTTCATGAGCTTCAAGCTTCCCTTCGAGCGTGCTAGGTTGATAGATTGTTTACAATCGTAGTGTTGGAACTAGAAATCGTACGAATAGAACGCTATTTTGCGTATTGGTAGGATAGAGATGAGTAGTCCCAATTGTATCCCATCGTGCCTAGCTAGCTACACTATCGTATTAATATGATTGTATTAAACATGCTCGAGTGTTCCATGCGTATGCGTGATGTGCTAGCCTTCGCATAGCATACGCATTGTGAACACACTTTATGTAAGTAGCACACATTTTCGCAATCCTCTAGTGATATTGTGCATATAGATAGGCCTCGTACACGCGAGTGCTAAATGCTAAAGGCATGCTAATGACATTATATGCACATGCTAACATCAGTTATCATATCGGCGTTAGTATGTATGTAGGACGTCCATAGCATGTCGTTAGTCTAGTATCGTTAACATGTAAGTAGCATGTCGATAGTATGCGTTTAGTATGTACTTGTTAGTACGAGCATAGCATGCTAAAGGCATGCTAATAACACTGTATGAACATGCTAACATAATTGATCATATTAGTGTTAGTATCCACGTAGCACGTCCATAGCATGTCTTTAGTATGCGTTTATGATGGTTGCGTTAGCATGGACATATTATGCTAAAAACATACTAATAATGCAATGCTATGGACATCATATTGGCATACTAAACCACTTGGCTTGCCATTGTTAGCATGCCCGTAGTATGCCGTTAACATGCCGTTATGATGTCGTCAGTATGTCGTACTAAGAGCGTGCTAACGCCATGCTAACGTTGCGCTAGTGTGTCGTTAGCACATATCGGTAGTATGTCGTTAGCATGTAGTTAGCATATAAATTCCAGTTAGCATACATGCTAACGACATGCTAACGTTGTGTTAATATGTCGTTAGCATACATTGTTATCATTCGTTAACATGTCGTTAGCACGTATTAGTACGTCGTTAGCATGCATACTAACGTTTTCCAGGACCGTAGGGGAAGCTATGCCGACGCTTGGACACTTGGTTACCAAGTTGGATTCGGTGTGCGATATTTGGGCATCTGCACGAGCTGAGGCGACTTCCACGCCCTTGCGCAATTGTCAGATTCCTGACAGCTCAGACAAAGAGGAATGTTCTTCTCCAGACGAACTGGACACTTCGCGCGAAGTGTCCAAAGGAGGGATAGAGGGGCAAGAAGATGGTTTGCAGCGGTCGCAGACACGTCACGAAGTTGAAAGACCGCAGGAATACACGCCACTGAAGCGAGGAAACAGGAGCCACTGGATAGGGAAGATGAGCGAGATTTTTAGTAGGTCCCCAAACCGCATCGCTTCAGCGGTGAGGGGATACATCGAAACGCTGCCAAAGGAAGTGGCAGTAGGTGTGCTGCAACGCTGTCGCGCAGCGTTGTTCGGTGATACAGAAATGGCGAAGACCAAAGCTATGGACTGCATTCTAGAAAACCTGGTTGCGGTCTTTGGGGCGCTGTCGATTAGGAATTCTAACGTGAACGAGGTACACAAGCTTGCCGTGGCGGCCGCAGTGTTTGGCGAGAACATGCAAGAGGGGCACGTCTTAACCGCAGCGACAACAATGTTAGGCGTGCATAAGCGTGTAGGATATGCGGGCATCGCGGGGCATAAAAACATGCTGGCGGGTGCGAGGGTTGGCAATGCCGAGCGTGCACGAAGGAGCTTGCACGTGGGTGTGACGCGCCCCAAGCGACGTGGGCGTCGTTCAGTGTGCATGGCGGAAGCCACTTGTGCACCCATCCGCGACTTTTGGTTGCACCCGGACAACACGCGCGTGAGTCCTTGTAAGAAGGACGTGGTGTTGGCAAGAGATCCACACACGGGGAAGCTTAAGACGCCTCGTGGGTACGTTAGCAAGCATTGGCTTGAGGCTTCACAACTAATGGTGTACCGGAGATTTGTGGCGAAATATCCAAGCGTGAAGGTGGGGCAAAGGTCGTTTGAGAAGGCGGGAGTTTGTAAACCGCTCAGTGTGGTACGGTTGAGAAGAAGGGACAACATCTCTTGTTGTTGTAGATATCACGAGGACATGCGCATGGTCCTTAAAGGATTCGACGAAGCACGGGAGGCGGTGCACAAGAAGTGCCCGTGCAAGGATATTAAGAAGTGTTGCCCCAGAGTGCCACGGACGGCGGAGGAAAAGAGGGAGAGCGCGGTGGGTGCGCCAACGGGGCAAGTATGTGGCATCGTGAAGGCGGGGAAGTCTACCTCCACGTTCGCGGAAAGTCTGTTGTGCCCGCGTGAAGGGGATAAGCACCGCATAGAGTGCCTGTTGCAAACCTGCAAACAGTGCGGAGGTTTGAAGAACTTTAAAGTGTGCGAGAAGGAGGTGCAATATGCGGAGGAGGTGAGGTGGTCGTGCTATGAGGCTCTTAGTACGGGCAAGTACGACGACGAAGGGAAAGAGGTCAGGAGGTTGCAGTTTTTGCAGAAGAAGACGAAATTGGGGGCGTTGATATCTAAGCTGCAAACGCTGTTGCTGGGGCACGAACCGGGGAAGTCGCCAAACTGTCGGTGCAATGGACGCTTTCTGTGCGATACGGTATGGTGTGGAGACCAGAACTTGGGCTGCGCTGCAGTTCGGGCCAGTTCCGTTCGTCGTCATGCCCGATCGCGGCCGGACGCTGTGGGAATTCATGCGGTTTCCGCCTGACGGTGGACTATCCTTGGAGGTCAAGCTGCTACTTGCCAACGAGTTGCTGAAGGCGTTTTCGCAGTTGCACTCCAAGGGTATCGTGCACGGCGACGTCAAGGGTAACAATGTGGTCGTTGCCGAAGCGCTACCGTACGCGTCCGCGAGCGGCATCACGCTGCGAGTCATCGACTTCGGAGTTGGCTGCGTCGATCGAGCCAACCGGAAGTCTGCGCATGACGAGCATACTCTCGGTGAAGAAGACTACAGTTATCTTACTCCTGAGCACTGGACTCACGGCCCAAGCAGGCCATCCAGGAGACATGTGGTCTGTGGGTGGACTCCTGGTCCAGCTCTTCCAGTGCCCGCAGGCTGGTGGCCACCGTCACGGATGGGACTATATCCTAAGTCCAGGGAAAACGCATAGTGGATACATGAAGCATGGACTCATGCAGCACCTGAAGCAATGCTTCAGCGTAGACATGGACAAGCGTCCGACAGCCGCGAATCTGCTGCGCACGTTTCAGAACACTAGGATCCAGACCGTCGGTGAGAAGGATTTTCCGCCTCGCATTGAGCCGGCTGTGTGATTTCCAATAGGGCCGACATGTGAACTTGACAAATGTATACATGTATATATAGCGCCGACATTGCCGTAAACAAATTGGTCCATGTATGTATTCCTATCGCATCACACATAACGCGCTAGACACATACATGCATTTGCCTACCGGATGGTGACCTTTTGCAAGGCTAGTGTCCAGCTTATTATATGCAAGCGTCTGCCTCATATGAATGGTCTACCTCATTATTGTCTCTAGGGGTCTTGGGGATCTTTCGTATGTGCGAGCTCGTATAGAGATTTCCTATCTGGTAATGTTACGAGCCACACCGGTTAACACACAGGTGCACGGAGGGTTTCCTA